>PVIC010037159.1:0-18224 GCA_004025085.1 Thryonomys swinderianus
TATATTATATAAATTATATATAATTTATATATATTATATATATATAATGTCTCTGTTTATCCTCTCTGCCTTCACATCCTATTTTTAAAAGATTTTCATTGCTAATAAAGTTCTTTGACAAGTATAATCCAATGGCATCAGAATGCATGGTTCAAATCTGTTGGTTATGATTTTCTAATAGTTTGTGTCAGAGTGCAGGATATATAACTTTCAGCAGCACTGAAGGTATTTCACTGAAGTTGGAGTTCAGTCTTATTTCCACAGAACTCTGGTAGTTCTAAGCTTATAACTTCCACTCTTCTTCTCATGCTACTTTAGAATCTCAGTTCAGTATGTTTATTTAGATTTTACTTCTAGATTCACTAATACTACCTTGAAATGGAGTACTTGCAAACTTGTCCTCAAAAGACAAATTGTGTCATGTCCATGCACGTCAGAGCACATAAAAATTGCAGTGACTGCCGGGCGTGGTGGCTCACCCCTGTAATCCCAGCACTTGGGAGGCAGAGGCAGGAGGATTGCTGAGTTGGAGGCTTGCCTGGGCTACATTGTGAGCTGAGGGTCAGCCTGAACTACAAAGTGAGACCCTGTCTCAAAAAAAAAAAAATTGCAGTGACTTTGAATGGCTTGTTTTCCACAGATTTTCCATCTTCTCTACATAAGGAAATATGTATAAATATTTAGACTTTAATTTTAAATAGTACATTTATAATGTCAAATATTTACAGATAATTAACCATACAGACATACTTGCCCATATAGGTATATTTACATTTGTATTTTTGTTTGTAATTTCTATACATATATAATTCCCCAGAAAGTAAATTTAACTCTCAAAATTGTCTCTTAAGATATAGCTATATGGGCCAGAGATTTAGCTCAGTGGTTCCAGCGCCTGCCTCACAAGCACAAGGTCCTGAGTTCAATCCCAGTAGCCACATACAATGCTGGGCATGGTGACTCATGCCCACCAGTCATCAATACCACATATCACATTGCCGGGCATGGTGGCTCACGCCTGTAATCCCAGCACTCAAGAGGCAGAGACAGAAGCACTGCTGAGCTTGAGACTTGCCTGGGCTACATAGTAAGCTCAGGGCCAGCCTGAACTACAGAGCGAGACCCTGTCTCAAAAAAAAAGATATAGCTATATGACAATTTTTTATCTTTATTGGTACATTGCATAAACACATCATGATCACACTCAATATTGGGCAGTTGTACCAGTATATGACACAATTTAATTTTCATTTTTTCCTGTTCCCCTACCCACCCCACAACCTCCCAGTCCCTAAATACATAAGCTTTGTTTCCCTTTTTTTATTACCATCACATTTGTTCTTTACCCCTCATCATAAGTACCGAAAGTTAACAAAGCTTGTGGATGAGTTAATGGAACTAATCTCTATAGAAACTCTTGCTATATGTGTAAGCAAAAGACCATCTCTAAAATCAAGAACTTTAGTTTCAAATAAGAAAGAATAAAACTGATGGTGGAAGAGGTGGTGACAACAGTAGCAAGTGATTTATAAAAGAAGGCAGAAGTCATTTTTACTTATATCCCTACATAAATATTTGAGAGCTGTCCACATGAACCCAAAGGACTAGGGTGGTCCAAAGGAAAAGAAGCAAATGAATCAGAATAAAATGGAAACAGAAAGCATATCTTTTCTATATTTGGAAATGTTGTTGAACATGTGCTTGTACTGAGGATTTGGGTATGGTTTCGAGTTTACATTAGTTATACAACTAGACAATTGTGGAATTTCCAAGAAGCAGCATGTGAAAAAGCAGAGTATATTGATGAGCTGTTGAGGCTCTTGTGTGGGAAAAGAAACTGTCTCTCTCCTCTGCTGGGATTAGATTTGAGCTAAACAGGGAAAGCTAGAGTTTAATGCCTATGGAAGTCTGCTACTGAGTGTGTACTCTGTGGATACAGATTTGTCCCTCTCCTTAGCCTATAATTTTATAAACCCTCACAGTAGGGGCCAGACAAGTGAAATTACATAAATCTGAACTAATAATGTCTACAACTATATTGTTTTATACACAAGATGAAAAGATTATATTTCGGTCATACTTTTTGTTTATATAAAAAGAATATCAGGATAGATTCTGGAAAAATAATGCAAATATTTGAAATATTAAAGTAAATATACTTTTAAGTACTCACTACTATTTTTTGTAGTAAGAAAGTTATTTCTGTAGTTATTTTCTGTTGTGTCTCATGATAAGAAAATATGTTTTTTTTTTTCCTGGCCTGAAGATCAATCCCAGGGCCTCATGAATGCTAGGCAAGCTTTCTATATCTCCACCACATGAACATATATTTTTCCATAGAGGACTCTTGATTTAATATTTTTATGAACTTAAAGTAAATATACATTTGTCTTATTTCCTCACTGCCCTGAATGCTCAAAGAAATTTTATGAAGTAAAAGCTTTTTAAAACTAAATTTCTCATACAATAGATTTTACAGACCTAAAGTTTACATTTCAGGTGATTTTAGCATATTGACAGCATTGTGCAACCATAGCCACATATTTAGATCATTTTTGTTACTCCAAAACAAAACACTCAACCCACTAGCTATCATGTGCCAATCCCTCCCTCTAAATTTAGGCAACCACTGAGCTACTTTACCTTCATATATTTTCCTACTCTGGATTTTTAAAAACTCAAAATAGACCACTAGCATAGCAACACAAAGACCTTAACACGGTCAAGTATTTAACCTCTTCTTCCTTTCTGAAAACATGAATGAAAGGGCATTAACTCTATCCACTGTGTCCTTTGAATTCTAGAGAACATGTCTTAGGTTTCTATTCCTGAAACAAAAAGGAAGTACTTGACATGCATGGAATAAATAGAGTATTTTGGATTATAATTTCATTATGTTGTTGGCTGGCTCTAAGACAAAAATAAAATGGCTGCAAGGCAAGGAGGAGGAAAAGGTGCTCAAATTATGGCAGCCAGGAAGCAGAGAGAAAGGTGGAGCACGGAAATGAATACAGTGTTCCAGGACCCATCAGCAGTGTGCCACCTCCAACAAGGCCCGACTCCTAGCAGCATAACCACCTACCAAGCTTAGGAATACACGAACGCAATGATGAGTACTGTAACCTCCAGTCAGTCGCTTTCCAAACACATAGGACTTTGGAAGGACCTTTCATTGCCAAACTATAACAAAGTGCAATTGTAGCAGGTATTGATCCACATATCAAAGAACTTATAGTCTAACCCAGAAGAAAGATCATTTAAAAAAACAAAACCGAAAACCTATAACTAGTGTGATAATATAAAAATTTGGAAATGCAGATAAAGAAAGGAAATGAGTGGTGGGTGTGAGTGGGACAGAGAGTTTTGATATATAACCTGTCTCTTTACATCTGGCTCAGAACATACCCAGTTATAAACTAATGAAATTGGAGGAATATAATATGGTTCATGAGCATCTTGATTGTTTCAAATTAAGACTTTTGAAATATTAAAGATGATCAAATATTAACATGATTCTGACATCTGCTTTGCAGTTTCTAAAGGCACAGATTAAACCACATGTTAATAGCCCAAAGCCTCATTTTACTGTAGAGAACAGGATTGACTTCCAGTTTCACATCCATTAAGGTGTCACTTGCTTATGGAGGTTTACTGTGTGAGTCCTTTTTAGCTGTGGGACCACTTACCTGCATTCTACAATGCAGTCTCAGAGCCGTTCTGCTGACAGTCTCTGGCCTCTCCCTGCTAGAACTGAGGCAGTAGCACCCTCAAGATGGACTGTGTGAGTCATGGGCTCACCTAATCAGTCTCACAAGCGTAGAGACACAGTCTCATTGCCTAATTTCACCTACAAGCAGGAGAGACTTTTCTGTTACATTTTTTTTTTTTTGGTTCATAAATGGCGTGATAATATTCTCTCTTTTATCTGTGATCACTGACATGTACTGGGTATATTAAGTATTACTTATTAAAGAATATCATTTAAATAATTAAATAACCTTTAAATTGTTATTTCTGAAAAGTCATACTATAGACAATTCCTAATAATCTGTTGTAGTTCTAAGAAAATCAATCTGTAACGTTAATCACCACTTTTGAAAAAGTGATTTACTGAGAATGTACTGTAAATAATATTGAAAACTAAACTCAAGGGAGGAATAATGGTGGGGAGGTAAATTTGTCCTATAATTTTGTTTCAGTATTTTAAAATACCCTTACTATCCCAACTATATTCTATAATCAGACAAAAAATGCTACATACAGAATTCTAGAATTAAAGATATATCACTTTCTTTGATAAAACTGCTCCAAACATTTCCTGTCAAACCTAAAAAAAATCTAAACAAAAAGAAATCAATATTTTGTTCAAAAGTTATGGAGAAATTGTTATAGTTTTGTTTCTGCTTTTTGAATATATGATTTGTATCTACAAAGTCACTGTCTCCTTGTTTATCATAAATAAAAGGATTTGTGTACACAACACTATTTTGATCTCAACCTTTGAACACACTATTTGAGTTTAAAAATGTACTGTAGAAATTATCCATAATAATGAGCAAAATATTATTTCTACATTTTATAGTATATTCAGAAACTACATAGTGTGGTACTTACATATATTGCAGCATTTTAAAATATTATTTTGATTAATGTGTGTTTTTCTGGTACTGGGGATAGAACTCAGGACCTTGTGCTTACTAGGAGGGTGGAGTGCTACTGAGCTATATGCCTGGCCCTAATGTAATTTTTTTCTCCATAGTTTGAATGTTTCTCAGGATATTAACCCCTGCTCATCCTCACTGCCTGAATTATAGACCTCACAATAACATAAAGAATAATGGGCTCTAGTTTTTCCTGTAAGCAAATACCATTTGTAAATGAAATATCATTTCAAAGTTTCAGGACTTTCAAAAAAATGACAATCTTTCTTTTGTAGAAGATTTACTTCTATACTTAATTAACTCCACCATCTACTCTATCTCTGTTGAGCACAATCAATTTATTCCAGTTCTATGGTTATTGCTTAAAGTACATTGAAGCATGACAGAGTAAAATGAAACATCAGGAACAAAATGTAAAGGAGGTCAGACAAGAATATAAATGGTAGGTGGCCATGCATAGATGTTGTTTACTGATATTTGTATTTCAGGCTTTTTGCTCCATATATGACTTGACTGTCCCCCATAAAAACTTTTAAATCTTGTTTCAGCATGCCTTGTTTGTTTAGAATACAACTGAACAGTGGTCAGTTAGAAATTTTTGGCAAAGAAAAAGTTATTCTATTAATAAGAAGTTGGAAATATTAGATCATAGTTGCTGGTTAAAATGTCCCCCATTTTCCTGGTTCAATAGATTAGCTTTTAAACATTGACAGGAATCACAACACAGAATCCAGTTTGTGGCGGGTCGTAAAGCCCGCCCCCAAAATGGCGGCTGGCAGCAAGCCAGAAACCTCTGTTTAACACAAACAAACTAACTGCAGACCTTATATGGTAATATCTGTGGGCGGTGGGAGGGGCCTCGAGAGGAGAAAATATATAAGCACCCAAGACAGGAAGTGGGAGAGAGAATAAAGATCAAGCTTGCACTCCGTGTGTTGCGTCTCTCTCTGCGGGATCGGCAAGGGTCGCAACACAGTTCACTAGGGTTACAGTATGAAAACTAAAGGGAGGTATCCAAGAATTCTATTTATCATGATGTGATAACACTTTGGAGTGATTAGTTTTTTAAAAATTATTATAAGAATATCAAAAAGGGAGAAGAAATATATTAGTTTCTGAAATTATTAAAGCTAAGGAAAAAAAGAGAAAAATACCTGGTGAATTCAACTGTGGTAATAGAAAAACTAGCATGACCTCATCCTATATATTACTCTTCCAGCCTTTATTTTGCCCAGGTAGGATCTGAGAACAGAGGGCATAAATCACTTACAGATCATCATACAGGTAGCATGAGTTATGTCAGAATTAACTCAAGGATTTGAGACTAGAGCTCTGTGTATTTGCTGTTTCTAAGATAGGGGTGGAGAAAAATACATTCAAGTAGAATCAATGGAAATTACTGACTGAAGGGAAACAAAACAGAATGAGAACCACAGGCTTGATATGTAGACTTGAGGATCATCAGCATTACAGAAAACTGTTATCAGGAGTGCGGTCATTACCATGATGGTATCTAACCATGTAACTCAGAACTTGGTCATGGGAGAAGCTTAGGAAAGTTTGAGGAAGTGGACTCAAGAAGCCTTTGACTGCTATTAGCTTACTTTGATGAGTAATTTTGGTTGGACTCAGAAAACCAGAATGCTGATAAGAACACAGAAAGGGCCAGGCTCATAATGCATCAGATGAACATTCTTTTAGAGACTTAATGAGAGATCCATTTATGTTACATTTTTGCAAAAAGTTTTTCTACATTTTTGCTGTGTCCTGAGACTTTGGGAGATTGAGATTAGGTGTGCTGAATGAATGAATCAGGCTGAGAAAATTTCACAGCACCCTAATATTCATGTAGTGGTTTGCTTTTAGCCAAGTTACAGTAAGGTTCAGAAGAAAAGAGCCAAGGGGAATGATGTGAGAAGTTTACACTTATACAAGAATGGTTTGCAATGTTTAAACCCAGGAAAGCATGGTTGTGCAATGATTGATGTTAAAAAGAAGACAAGTGTTTTGTATAAGGACAATAAGAAAGATGGCTTGCCAGATGCCACCCTTACAGGCTCAAGGGGCTGAAAGGGTAAGCAACTTTGATAGATTTTGTTCCAGGAAAAGAGCCACAGGGAGCCCAGCCTACACAGGAACATGAAGACAAGTGTTCACAGAATTTAGCTCTCCAGGAAGGCACATGCCATTGCCGCCACAGTCCAAGGAAGCAAGGCTACCGCTTGAGCTGACAGCAGACCTTGGTGTTATCTATGTGGTCCTAGTTTCCAGACATGAAGAAAGCAAGAATGGTAGGGTCATGGACTCTTCCATAGAGACTTCAAAAGAAGGTTGTGGGGGTTAGGCATTGTTCCCTTAAAAGGAGTATGTGAAACCGAGAGTGAAGAGGAAAGTACATTGGAGATTCCAAGACACTGAAGACAGAATTTCTGCCAAGGAATTTCTGCCAAGGGAAGCCACAAACAGTGGATTGTGTCAGCCCAAAAGAGATTCAGTTGGACCTACAAAGAATAAAATAGCGGGTAAAAGGCTTCCTAAGCCTTTTTTGAGCTGATATCTCATCATAATCTGTCTTGAATGCTGGACATGGAAGTCCAGGATTTGATATTTGTCCTGCTAGGTTTTAATCTGGCTTTGGTCCCATTCCTTTTAATTCTTCTGTTTTGCTTTTTAAATGGGAATGTTTACCCTGTGCATTGTATATTTGAAGTGTCTACATTTGTTAAAATTTTACAGGGGCTAACAACGGAGAATTCACCTTGAGTCTCTGAGACGTTGTACCTGGGCTTTTCAACAATGCTGGAAATGATAATATTTTGGTGACTCTTAAACTAAACTAAATGCATTTGGTATAAAGAGTTGGTAATGAGTCTTTGGGGGCCACTGGCAGGAGCTATGGTTTCCCAGAAATCTTCTGTATGTGGAAAATGATTGGATCCTGAGGGCATTAAACTCGTGAGTAAATTCATTCAAAGGTGAGTTCAGTAGCTGCATGTGCTGCTAGGAGACAATGGCTGGTTGAAGGGAGGTAACTGGTTATATGACAAGGAAGGGCTTCTTCTTGTGCTTGGTCCTTCTGTTTCAGTTTCTCAGCTACTGTAGCGCGGGCAGCTTTCCTGCTCTGGCCATCCAGTACGTCCTTTCTTCCTTGAAATAAACCAACCACACACACGGAATCTTCTAAGATCCTTAAGCCAAAATCAACCTATCCGTTCCATTGCAATGTCCCAGGGACAGGTAAGCTGACTAACATAGCTCCCTAGGAAAACCTAGGGGTGAACGTCAGATGCATGCACACAGCTGATGCTAATGAAGAGCCAAGAAAGAATAATACCACAGAAAGCAAGAAAGTCTGCAGGATGCTGCCAATACAGAAAGGGTAATAAACCCTTGCTGAAATTTTCCTATTGCTTTTTTATTTAATAACAAACAGGTCATTGCAACCTCAGAAAGAACAATTTCTAGGTGGGAGTGAAGGCTTGATTTAATAAAGTATAATTAGATGTAGCTATAGAATTGAAACTGAATCTTATGATTTATATCCTGGAGAGTAGCAAGCTCGACAAGGAAGCATGCAACTATATTTTTAGAGACTGTGATACAAAGAGGATCACCTGGGAAAGTCAACCAAGAAATGTGTTGGGAAGGAAGGGAGGGAAGCAGAGAATGAAATATGCTAGAGTATGCAGAAAGTACCCAGTTATATTTTGAAAAAGTAGAGACAGAGAAGATCCAATACGTAGAAAAATAACTGATAGAACAATACACAAAGTATCCAAAGCAACCATGACATCTGAATTATCTGAGAAAGCGTTACAGCTGAAATTCATGCCATACAGGCTCATGCACTATGTTTTCTCTGGGTTTTATCACTTTTGAGAAAATAATTTCCATTTCTTTTTAGTCTTTGTACGTCACATCGGTGTCTCCACAAAAGGGCTATCCTGACAGATATTTTGTGGGGGAAAAGAACCCTCCCATTTCCATTTGTGTGTATGTGTGAGAGAGGTTGGGTGTGAATCTCTAAAAGGGATTTGACTTGGGGAAGCTCGAGTGCAGTACGACATTTATAACACAACCTTTAAACAGAATAGTTATTTAAAGTCTGTGTCTAAAGTTATAAAGGTTTGAGCCACAGTGTTTTCTAAATACTCAAATTTGGTATGCCGCTTTATGACAGGAAGTTGAGCTCCAGAACTGGAATGTATGTAAACAAAGAAATGTGGCTCACAGGAAAGTTTAGTTAAATCTAATTCTGACGGCTGTCCCCTCTCGGAGCGGCTTCTGTATCTTGATTATTTGCAGATGCTTTCCACGAAGCTAGAGATGAAACCCAATTGTTGACCTCCCTAAAATTCCCAGAGCAGCTCACAGTCAGATCCGACTGTTGACCAGCTAAACCAAACAATAAGAAGGAAGCAGAAATTTAATGCCATCCTGCTTCAAGATGCAGGAATTTTTTTTTCCTCCCTTAAGAATGAAACCTCAAGACTGAACTTTTAAAAGAGAGACTGAAAGTTTGAGTAATACAAGTGTCTGGAATCATCACTGTAAACATAAAGGGTCATAAGTTGTAGCTATTCGGTCCTCTGGACATGACTATAAAATCACATGCTTGCTGAGTTTCAAATCCTCTTGTCTTGGCAGAAGTGCAGAGCTCTGCCTTTCTTGGGCATAAAAATGCTAAGATGCCAAGGGCTACGAATTATTTTATATAAAGTCATGGAAACTTCCTAAATTAAAGAAAAAAATCAATTTCTTTTTTGTCAGTTTCACAAACTGCCTTCGTGGGTGAAAACAAAAACTCAGAGCTCTGGAATGCTGTGCACTTCAGGGAAGTAGCCCAGTTCACCTGGAAACTAAGAGCTGCTTTGTTCTCTCCAAGCTAAGCGACCGAAGGGAGTGCTGGGAAAGGAGGATGCTCTTGTTCTTGGAGCTGTGCTTCTGGCCTGGCTCCTGCTAATGGAACAGTGGAGAAATGAAGTAGGGGAAACGTGTTGGGAAAGGCGAGCAGAAAGGTGAGGGGAGAGGTCCACCATAGCTCTCTGTCAGCTACTCCTACTTCCCAAGTGTCTTGCAATTATTGTGGTTTATCAAGGGAAATATGTTTAATACAGGGCACAGAATGTATAGGATTATTTTATAACAGTTACCCCCAAAGTCAGATGCAGAGGAATGCAAGAAATCTAGCACTCCTAGGGAACCAAAGAACCCAGCTGAGGGTCTGGATCCCACGGTGATGTCCCACACAGGTCCAGCTGAAGACCTAAAGTCCAAGGCAATGTCCTCCATGAGTCCAGCCATTGGCCTCGAGGCCACAGTGCGTCCACATTAAGGATCTGTACCCAGCAGGCCCAGATGCTGATGGTGGAGGCCAGAACATCTGTGCCAGTGGGGTGAAGGGTTTGTGCCACCAGGCTGAGGAATCTGTACTGGAGCCCAGAAACGATACTTATGGTGAAGACTAGAGCTCCTGACAAAAGAGCAGCCGTTTCCGGCGACTGCAAGACCCCAAGATCCTGCTCCAAGGACAACATGTTCAAATTGGGGATACCATCCCCAACAAGCTTCTTCAAGAAAATCAGCATCCTGACCCTGAAGTGTGTATGTAATGCACCAATAAAGATTCAAATTAAAAAAAAAAACGCTGGAGATTTAGCTCAGTGGTTCCGGCGCCTGCCTTGCAAGCACAAGGTCCTGAGTTCGATTCCCAGTAACCACATACAATGCTGGGTGTGGAGACTCACGCCCACCAGCAATCAGTACCACATACCACAGTGCCAGGCGTGGTGGCTCATGCCTGTAATCCCAGCACTCGGGAGGCAGAGGTAGGATTGCTTAGTTTGAGGCTTGCCTGGACTACACAGTGAGCTCAGGGCCAGCCTGAACTACAAAGCGAGACCCTGCCTCAAATAAAACAAAACAAAACAAAACAAAAACAACAACAACAAAAAACACATCATCCCACGGTCTTCCATTTCAATTGTCTTTTCATTCCTCTGGCAAGCCCCCAGTGGGTCCTCAGTGCCAGACCACACTGATTCAGTTCGGCTGCATGTTCCAAATTGACTGTTACTTAATCCACCACACCAAGCAATTTGAGAGATGGATTCCATAGGCTTTTAAATCAACTGGAGTTTGAGTCTATCCTTTTGCCGAGACAGCAGCATTGGTTAAGTGATAACATTGGTTATCAGAGACCACTCATCTCCCGAAGCTCCACTGGAAAAGCTTGTGGTCCACTGAAGAATCTCAAGTGACTATGGGTATCACTCAAAGGGGCCCAACAAGGCTCCTCAGAAAGTGTGTGGAGAAAATGACTGCTCCACATTGCATGCGTGACACCGGGGGCGCGGGGTGGTGGTGGCCCTGAGGTAACAAAGGGAGCCAGGAGCGGAGGTGCAAGCTAGTGATCCTGACGTTCTGGCAGGTTGAGACAAGAATATCACAAGTTTGAGCCCAGTTTAGCAATTTAACGACTTTGTGAAGTTCTGTTTCAAAACAGAAAAGCGGTGGGAATGTGCCTGGCACAGGTGATTTTCCCCTCATCAGGACCTGAGAGACTGAAGCTGTGGGAGCCAGAGCAAGTCAGCGTCACTGCAGCAATTTAAACTGCAGCTCCTACTTAATTGGGAAAAGAGAAAAAGGTGTTTGTTTTTTTTTGTTTTTTGTTTTCTTAGAATATAAAATGAACAGGGATGAGTCAGATAAAGTGAGGTAAAAATGAATAACGGGATGAATGGAATATAATGGGATCGGGCCAAAGAGTGATTCACAAACGTAGCTTGTATTCACTGATAATGGGAGCTTCAATTTTGCCTAGATGTGGGATCATTACTGAAAAAAGAAAAGGGTTTCATGTTTATAACTTGCAGGTCTGAGACTGTTCAAGAAGCTCATGATAGGTGACAGCTCAGGTTTGGAATGAAAGCCCTAGACGCCTGAATTATTACACAATCTCATTTTTGGTGGCTTCTTATTTATTGCCACTGCAAATTGTGAGTTCTTGGATAGAGAATACATTCCTATATCTGAGTATTTCCTGAATCCTTCTTTAATCTTTTAAAAAAATTGATGCCTTTCTCCCTGTTAACACATTAAGAATCGCCCCTAATCTTTGGTTTATGACCAGTTTCTCAACTTCCACTGATTCTACCACAATAAACTCATTTCTATTTGTGATACATTTGCATAGCGATTCTGTGTGTGCAAAAATCCTCTCCCCTCACATAATGACACAGATTCAATTTCAGGGCACAGTGAAAGGGTCAGTGCTCACGGTGTCGCCCAGTCTGGCCCGTCCAAGCCAAGACCAGCCTGGAGCTGAGCCCCTCCTCTGGCAGGGCTAAACCTTTCCACAAGGGGCCAAAGGGTGGGACAGGGAAAAAGGGAGACTTTTTTAAAAAGAGAAAACTGAAGGAAAAAACTAAAAACATCTTCTGTAAGTGGGGAGGGGAGAAAAGGTAGAAGGGAAGGGCGGGCAATGGGGAAGAAAGAATAAAGCTATAAGATGTATAGGTACGAATTCCTCATGATGGCTGAAATCATTGTAGGACAATCATATACTAAAAAAATAATTTAGGAAAAGAAGATAGACACACCCTTTTCGATTTGGGAAGAGGCCTCTATTTCAGCATAGTTATAAAAAAATGAGGTATTTTTTCAGTGCTAGGAGATTCAAAGAGATAACTAAGACATTGAGGATCGATTATTGACCAATCACATCTTAAACCAGAGGCTGGAAGTGGGGACAGCAGCTATGTACTGATCAATATCTCAAATGGCCTCTTGGATAAGCAAGAAAGCAGAAAGGGATGTAGCCCAACAAAATTTAGCATCAATATTTGTTTTGCCTTTGAAAATAGAACTTTTAAGGCCCAAGATTTAGCTCACTGGTTCTGGCACCTGCCTAGCAAGTGTAAACTCCTGAGTTCAATCCCGGTAATCACATACAACAATACTGGGCAGGGTGATTCACGCCCACCAGCAATCAGTAGCGTACACCACAGTGCCCGGTGTGGTGACTCACACCTGTAATCCCAGCACTTGGGAGGTAGGTGTTGGAGGATTGTTGAGTTTGAGGCTTTCCTGGGCTATATAGTGAGCTCAGGGCCAGCCTGAACCACAAAGTGAGACCATGTCTCATTTAAAAAAAAAAAAAAAAAGGAAAGAAAAGAAAAAAGAAAGAAATAAAGGACATTGGAAATAGCACTTGCTAATTTAATTTTTTTTCCTGGGAAAGGATAATTAATATTTTACTTCTAGATTCCTTAGTTTTCTTGTGTCTACATTTATCAAAAAATTTTCTGTGCAATGAATATGAGATATATAATTTCATTAATATCAAACTCTTTCTTTTTGGTAGTATATTATTTTTCTTTAATTTGATATATAGTAGCTGAATTATTATTAATAGTCACAATAATAAATGTATTTTCATGTGCACTAGCAAAACCTAGAGGAAAAAAGTGGACTTACTCTACTTGGAAAAGGCTAAATTGTGTGTAGAACCTGTGGCCAAAAAAAAAAAAATATATATATATATATATATTTTTTTTTTTTTTTTGAGACAGGGTCTCGCTTTGTAGTTCAGGCTGGCCCTGAGCTCACTATGTAGCCCAGGCAAGCCTCAAACTCAGCAGTCCTCCTGTCTCTGCCTCCTGAGTGCTGGGATTACAGGCATGAGCCACCACGCCAGGCAAATATATATATATATTTTTTAAGGGAATATTTATATTCAGATGAAAAGTCACTAATAAAACTAAATACAGTTACAAAGTTTAGCCCTAAAATACCCTACATTGTTGATATTTAAAGGCTAGAGAGAGTTCATTTTCTTGGAAGCAATCAGTAGGAGAGAAATCCAATTTTTCTCCTTTCTATGTACTGTCTTTTGTTTTCATTTTCCTTTGAATTAACCACCAAATCATTGCTTAGACTGCATTTTTTAAAGTCTGCAAAGTTGGACATTCAGCCAAGTAGGAGGTACATAGGATGGATTTTTAATGCTGTGGACCAGGTCATGAAGATGGCGCTGGAAGCGAGGATAGATCCCAGTGACTCTTGGGAAATTATAATGAGAAAAACAGCAGTGAGGTAAGCTTGACATTCAAAATGCCGTTGGATAGACATGACAGGAGGCCAAGCAGTGTCACTGTGAATTCCTTTAAAACGTTTTTCTGTAGAATCAGAAATTTGGCAGTAGGATATCTGAGTCTTAGAACTGGAGTTTCATTAGTTGTGAGGACTGGAAGTGCTATTTGAGACATCAGTATAGAGGAAATATTTAATGCTACAAAAATGTAAGAGTTCACTGGAGAAGTGAGCAGAGAGGGTCACAGATAAATACAGTCATGAAGAAAGGTTGGCATATGGGTTTGTAGGTGGCAAAAAAGAAATCAAAAGAGAGGGCAGGAAGAAAGCAGGAAAGTTGAAAAGAGACTAGCCTTTTGTAGTGTCAGAGTAACAAGAGACAATTTGAAGGTGACATTCATTAGGAACAGAAATGATGGCTAATTAAATCAGAACTTTGAATTTTATAGGAAAAACCTTTGTGAGTTTCCACACTTGGTATCTTCAGTAAATTACTCCTTTTAAGTTATTACAAGAGAAAGGGAGCTAAATTATTCATTCATTCCTTCTATTTATCCAAAATATTTATTGAGCATTCTCTATATGGTAGGTATATTGAATTATATTTTTGTGTCATTTATGATAAGGCATTTTGGAAAATTCTTTCACCTTTGAGTTTTCCTGCGTGTAAGTGTCTAGCAGAAGTCTGAGCACTCTCATTTGTAATAATACTCAATAATATTATGATCTCTTTGAATTAGTCAGTGCAAGAAATTCTGAGGCAGAACTATTTTAGGAGATTTCTATCTTTGGCTTCCATTAGAGGAAAAAAATTTCGTTTCTGTTAGATTTCTGATTAAATTAGGAAAATAGTTATTGTATCTTATAGTTGAAAATGTTTCCAATTTTATTTGTAATTTTATAAGAAGACTTTCAGAATAAGGATCTTTTCTGCATGCCTCTTCTGTAATTTCTTGTTTGGTTTGGTAAAATAAAATAGGCTAGCAAGACAAATTGCAAAGTTCAATTTGCATGAGTATTTCTTTAACCTTCAGACAAAAATCTCTACAAATTATGCTTCCTAACCTCCTGGCCAAGATTTCCCAGAGATACTGAAATTCTTCTGGAATAGAATGGCTACGAAGGCACAGTCTGAGATCACAGGAGAAATATAAACTTAACAACAGCACAGATCAGTTTACTAAAATGTCTACTGTCCCTGACTTTAGAGCAAGGTCGACCTCTTATGTGGCTGGCTTTCAATTCATACTCTTGCCACAAATGTGTGTCTGAGCCCCTGCTAATGGTATGTTGAAACCATAGCACAAATATCATCTCACGTACAGTGCGTTGCTTGTATTTATCTACCTTTGTTACAGACTCAATCCAGAATCTTTGTTTTTCCTTGCTTTTCATTGCAGAAGTGAAAGCTTCATTTTCTTGTCCCCCAATACATGACCCCACTATCATGTTTTGTCTAAATGGCCTCCAAAGGATTATGTTTAATGGTTTCACCACCAGCCAGCAGTACTATCAGGTGGTGTCAAAACCTGGAAGATGGGGGGGCCAGTGGAAGATAGTTAGGTTATTAAGAACATGTCACTGATATCAGAACCCTGGGCTCTTCTTTCTCTGCCTTGTTTCTTGGTAGGCACCATGGAGGAAACAGTTTTCCTCCCTGTGTAGCCATTGTACTGTGCTGCCCCAGGCTCAAAGCAACGAGCTCAATTTTTCATCTACTAAACCCTACAGAACTGTGAGCCCAAATAAACTATTTTCCTATTTAACACGACTTTCTCAGATATTTCATTATGTTAGTAGAATCCTAGTACATGGATCTAAAGCATCTAAAGTCAGACAATGTACTTCAAGATTATTTGGTATAGTATTAATTTTTATTTTATTTATTTATTTATTTATTTTTGCGGTACTGGGGATCAAACTTTGGCCCTTGTACATCCAAGGTTGGCGTGGTATCACAAGCGAAATCCCCAGCCCCGGTATAATATTAATTTGGAGGTCATTTTAGGTCATGTAAAATTATTCAAAGCTTTGCTTTTATATCAGTTTCTAAATACCAAAATTAGAGTTCCTGGGAAAATAAAGAATATCTATTTTTATTAGAATTTTATGTAAACCATAGACTTATAATCTAAGACTTTACCAAATATTTCATAAAACAGGGCCAGAGATTTAGCTCAGTGGTTCTGGTGCCTGCCTAGCAAGAGCAAGGTCCCTGGTTCAATCCCCGGTAACCACATACAACAGTACCAGGCATGGTGACTCGTGCCCACCAGCAATCAGTACCACATGCACAGTGCCAGGCATGGTGGCTCACATCTGTCATCCCAGCACTTGGGAGGCAGAGGTAGGAAAATTGGTGAGTTCTAGGCTTACCTGGGCTACATAGTGATCTCAGGACCATCCTGGACTACAGAGACCCTAACTCAAAAAGAAATTTATAAAACATGTTTATACTAAAATAAATCCCTATATTTTTATTTTCCAAATCTAACAACCCTATCCCAAGTTATTCAAGAAACTCTTAGGTAGCTTTTTATTTATAATGTAATCAGGATTCTTTACTGTCAAAATGCTTTTATATTCTGTCATCAAGAATATCTGTATATACACAACTTCCATGCTCTTAGTAAGAGCATTCTCCTGATTATATACCAACCCCTATTCCTTATCAACATATTTTTACTTAGAATAATAATGTGTTTTATTTACCAAGGTACAAATGCCTTAACTTTTAACCTCTCCAACAAGTGTAATGATTACAACATGGTGCATAAGGACTGATGCCTCTGAAGACTGTAAGTATTACAATGAAAAACACCCTTAATTCTTTGTCCATTTATCAAAAAATTTTAAGCTTTGATCTTTTGACCAAGGTAACGTTTGGAATAGAACATTCTCTTTTCTTGAACTCTGTGAGTACCGTATCTCTCCTGCAAAGCATATAGTGACTAGCTGCATAGTTCTAAATAATTCGGATTAATTAGAGATTTTCTCCAGTCCTGTGCATGATTGTCTTGCTACTCTTGGAACTGCGTTGCTTTCTATTTCTTCCTTATGTTAACTGCAAATACAATGTGCCCTTTGGTGATATTTCTATAGAGTGGATAGTATGAAATTTAGAAGCTTAAGAAAAAATGTTCTAAATGCATACCTGTTTTGCATTTTTATGTCTGATAATGTGTCCTATGTTAAAAAGGCATATTGAGTACGTGTCTTATAAAGACCATCTAAAGACTGGACTTTTTTACAGAGAAAGGGGAAGATTATTGTTCAATTGTACTTTTCATCAAACTGAGATAAACCTCGGCAGGGCATCTGGAAGTGTGATAAGAGACAGCCACACAAAGCGGGCAGGAGAGGCAGCTCTTGTTTCCTTGCAGTTGAAAATATTAATTCCTGTAACGATGGGGGAGAAAGCGAAAGCAACGGACATAGATTTCTCACAACCACATTTAAACTGTTCATCAGAAACTCTCTGCCCTAAACAAGGGTGTTCAAAATGAAAGAATGATTGCAACATTGGAAATCTGAGAGAGAGAGAGAGAGAGAGAGAGAGAGAGAGAGAGAGAGAGAGAGAGAAATTTTTCATTGGACATGCTCTCTGCATGCAGCAGAATGAAAGGTCATTAACCAACAGAAAGGAAAATGTAGAGGTCAAGGCCAGCCCTCTTGAGCAGGCACTGAATATCTGTACTGCTTTCAAACTCTAAGTGTCTTCAATGAAACTCATTAAAGAATCTGTAGCTTTTAAGGCCCAAATACAATATCCTGAATAGAAAATATTCATAGAAACTTTCAATATTATCATTTAGTCATGAATTAAGTTATTTTATGGAATGCTCAAGTCCTAGAATTTCCACAGCAACAAGAAAATGACATACTTTCATTATCCTATAATAAATGACTTCTGATTTGAAAAATAAATATTGCAATACATGGCTTAACATTTTATAGAAAACTTAATTTATAGGTAGATTATTGCTATTGTGAAAACCTGAAATTGAAAGTACCATAATACACATCTGAAAATTATTATAGAGTGTCCATAAAATTCTTCAAATGGAAAATTCCACAACATGAAATGTTTTATGCATAAAAGTATTCAGGATACTGTGTGATGCTACATTCAGGCTATGTGTATAAGGTACATATGAAACATAAGTGAATCTTGTGTTTAAACTGGGGACCACCTCAAGCTTGCTCCGTCTATCTGTCTGTATATTGATCTATGTATTCTAAACTCTGTAATCCAAAACACTTGTGATCCTAAGCGCTTTGAGGAATGGATATGTTTATACACCATCTTAAAAATTTTGAATTTTTCAGTTCATATTTTCATAAAGAAATAGAGTACTTTGAAGAAAGAGACTCAATTGTGAGGCAAGCTTCTGCAGAACAGTGAGTGGGCTATTCATAAGTGCATTGTAACTATGTGTCAGCCATCTCTCCTGTACCAGACCAGGGGAC
>PVIC010037160.1:0-18221 GCA_004025085.1 Thryonomys swinderianus
TTCCGGGGAGAGCTGGGGAGCGGACCTCCCGCCGGGATGGCTGGCAGTGACTCAGCCACACACCTGCCGCGTCCTCCCACACAAGTCTCCCCGTGTGGCCAATCCGACACATCTCCCTAGAGTGGGCCGCGAAGTGTGTGAACCCAAGCAGTTATGCAACCCAGGAAGTATAAAAGCCTCCGCTCCTTCAGGGCTGCTCTGCCCTTTACAAGATGGAGAAGATGCTAAGAAGACGCGTTCTCTTGGTCACCCCACGTGTGGCAGAGTTGCATTGCTGAAAGCGAGAAAATTGAACTAGCTTTCTCTACCAAACCAGAAAAGATCTCTTTTAACCAGGCCTCTTCTAAAATCTTGAAAGTTTTCATGTCTATCTTTGGTCCTAGTATAGACAAAAATTTGTTCTCATGATGCTCTTGATGGGATTTTGGTTTAATACCGCTTTTATTCAGACCAATATGTTAACTTACACTGCAATATAAGAAGTGCATAGACTTTTACAGGGTAATCTCCCTACTGAAAGTTTATCTTTAGGAAATAATCATAAAGGTGCACAAAAATGTATGCATTTTTATATAGTTTTAAAACAATGTAAATTCATATCTTTTAATTATGATAAACACATGCAAAGAGACACTCCATTAAGTTTTTGAAAATTACATTCATCTGTAAGAAAGGCATCTATAGGACAGGATTTCCATTAAGAGGAAAACTATTACCTGAAATTTGTAAGTATGATACTGATTCTGCTTAAAATATATGGATCCATGCATTTTTATAATCTAGAAATAGAATGAAAACAGAAGAAAAGGATCTGAAAATGTTCAAAGCAAAGTTTTAATGATGATTTGGGTTCTGGAGGATGGGATTGTGGTGATACAAGAGATGACATACAAAAATGTTGTATATTCCAACCTGTTAGTGTTCGATATACTGAGTTCATGTTCTCTAAAAATCATAGTGAATTCTAGGAAAAATGGAGGTTAAGAACAGGAAAATATTTATTCAGAGGATAACTCCTGAGAAGCAGGAGACCCAAATGGATAGCCTGGGGACCCCAGTTTATGGGAAAGTTTTATAAGGAAAATCTCACATAAGTACAATGTGGGTTAAAGCTATGATCTAACCAATAAGATAACAAATGTAGTCATTAGGTAGTAGTGATCCATTAGGAAATAAATGTAACAAGGATACATGAAAGAACACAGGCTTTCTAGGAAATAACGTCCAGAAGAATCAATTCTTTCTAGTATACATTTGGTCATCTCCTAAGGTGATTGATATATATCTAGACTTCATTAGGCCTAGTATTTTTTCTTTTGAGGAAGTATATAGGTCTGGCCATGTCATCTTTATCTTAAGGCCTAGTCTCTAACAGACATATCTCTGGCCATACCTATGGTGTGTTTCAACTTTGTCCTGATTCTCTCAAGAGCCTAACCCTATCTAACTGCTGATAGTATTTATAACTAACTTTTCTATGATTAGTGGGATTAGATTTTTCTTATTTATATGTCTCTGTCTTTTATATTGATAGTTATTGTTAGGTCAAATAAATATTTTTGTAAGTCCATTTCCTCTCATCAACAATATATAAGAAAGGAAATGAGATTTGCTGTATTTGTGGGCTACTGATATTTTTTGAAGCAAAATATTTATTGGCACATATGAGATAGCCATAATGATACCACTCATCAAAGGGAATTTATACCTGTACATGATATATTTGCTTTTCTTTCATTCCCCCCTTGAAGCCTCATCACCTCTTTATTTACAAAAGCGCTGCTTCTATTTTTTCCTTCTAGACTTTTTTCTTGATCCTTCTTTCCTTTCCTTTGCCCTCCCATTGTTTCCCTTCTCATTTGCACATTTTCTTCCCATTTCTCAATATCTATTTTATAATTTGGTCTTTATCCACACTTTCAGTTACTTACACCAGAGAAACAATAAAGTATTTAAACATATGTGTCTCGTTTATTTAACTTCAGAGTATGGGACTCAAGGTGCATCCATATAGCTAAAAATGTCTCAAATTTAAGCTATCCAAGGTAGTTCCCCATTATTATTTGTTTAAAACACATCTTCTTTATCCATTTGTCAGTTGATGGACATTTGGGCTGTTTCCAAGATGTAGCTATATAACAAACTATGCCACTATATATGGGTGTGCATATATCACTGTGGTATGACGCTTTGAATTTTCAGAAAGATTCTAAGAAGGGTAATAGCTGTGTCATATGGAACATCTAGTTTTAATTTTTTTTTTTTGAGATAGGTCTCGCTTTGTAGTTCAGGCTGGCCTTGAGCTCACTATGTAGCCCAGGCAAACCTTGGACTCAGCAGTCCTCCTACCTCTGCCTCCTGAGTGCTGGGATTACAGGTTTGAGCCACCACACCCAGCATCATGGTATGTGGTACTGACTGCTGGTGGGTGTGAGTTACTACACCTGGTATTGTTGTACGTGGTTACCAGCAATGGAATCAGGGACTTTGTGCTTTCTAGGCAGGTGCCAGAACCACTGAGCTAAATCTCTGAACCCCCTCTAGTTTAAATGTTTTGTTTGTTTGTTTTTTGAGACAGGGTCTTGCTTGTAGTTCAGACTGGCCCTGAGCTCACCATATATGTAGCCCAGGCAAGCCTTGAATTCAGCAATCCTCCTGCCTCTGCCTCCTGAGTGCTGGGATTATAGGTGTGAGCCACCACACCCAGTTAGTTTTAATTTTTAAAGGAATATTTACACTGATTTTCAAATGATAGGACCAGTCTACAATTGCACCAACAGCAGAAAATGGTTCCTTTTTTTCACAACCCAACCAGCATGTTATTGGTTGATTTCTTGATAAAGGCCATTCTCTCTGGAGATGAAATCTCAATGTTGTTTTAATTTGCATCTCTCAAATGACCAGTGATATGGAACATTATACATATTTGTCAATTACTCATATGCAAAGTGTCCATTCATTTAGATGCCTATTTTTGGATTGGGTCTTTGTTCAGGGAGTCTGATTTTTTTGAATTCTTTATTCTAGACAGTAGTCCTTTGTCTAAGCAATATCTGGTAAAACCATTTTTCTCATTCTGTGAGTTAGCTCTTCATTCTGTTGGTGGTTTTTTTGCTATGCAAAAGTCTTAATATGATGAGATCCCAGACATTGATTCTTTGTAATATGTCTGGTGGTGTTTTGTTCATAAAGTCTTTGTCTACATCTATGACTTTATTTAGATGTTTGATCCATTTTGACTTGAATTTAGTGTATGGTGAAAGATAAGGTTCTAGTTTTAATCTTCAACATATGGACAGCCAGTTTTTCCTGGACCATTTATTAAAGAGGCAATCTTTCTTCCAATAAAGGTGTTTTGCTTCTTTATCAGAAAAGGTGGCTGAATGTGTTTGGATTTATTTCTAACTCTTCAAATCTGTTCTACTGATCCCTAGGCTCTCTGCTTTTTTCCCACAGTACTGTGCTGCTTTTTATCACAGTACCTGTGTAGTATAATTTCAAGTCAAGGACTGGGATGCCCCTTCCTTTGCCTTTGTTACCCAGAATTCCTTTTTGTTTTTTGAGACAGGGTCTCACTTTTGTAGTTCAGGCTGACCCTGAGCTCGCTATGTAGCCCAGGCAAGTCTCAAACCCACAGCAACCCTCCTGCCTCTGCCTTCCTAGTGCTAGGATTACAGGCATGAGCCACCACAACTGGCATTGTGGTGTGTGGTACTGATTGCTAGTGGGCGTAAGTCACCATGCTGGGAATTGTGGTATGTGGTTACTGGGGATCGAACTTGGGACATTGTGGTTGCAAGGCAGAAGCTGAAACCACCGAACTAAATCACTGGCCCTTCTAGTTCTCTTCTGATTCAAATGAATTTGAGGATTGTTTTCTCTAATTTTGTGAGATATACTACTGGGATTTTTATTGGGAGTGCATTAAACGGAATAATGTTGAAAGTATGGCCATTTTTACTATATTGGTTCTTCCTATCAAGAACAAAAGGTATCTCTCCATTTTCTGATATCCTCTTTAATCTTATTCAGAGTACTGTAGTTTTCAGAGTAGAGGGAGGCCTTTTATTTCCTTTGTTAGATTGATTCCCAGTTTGAGTTTTTGTTCTCAGGATGCTCTTGTGAAAGGTGTATTTTCCCTATTTATCTCTCAGTGAGTTTGTGTACAGTAATACTACTGATCTGAGTACATTTTGTATCCAACTACTGAATTTGGTTATTAAATTTAGAAATCTTTTGGTGGTTTTGGGGGTTTTCTATGGAGTATCATGTTATCTACAATAATGAACTTTATTCCTATTATTTCTTCCTCTTGTCTAATTGTTCTGTTTCCAGAACCATATTAAAAGTGGTGACAATGGACATCCTTGTATTGTTCCTAATTTTAGAACGAAAGCTTTCAGTTTTTTTCCACTCCCTATGGCTGTTCATTTGTCATAGATGGATTATATCAAACTGAAGTAAAGATCATCTATTCCAATTTCCTGTATGGTTTTATCATGAATATGTGCTGGACCTTATCAAATGTTCTGTATGTGTCTACTGAGATCATTTGGCTTTTGTCCTTGTTTCTGTTAATACGGTATGGTACATTTATTGATTGGAGTATGTTGAGCCTTCCTTCTTTCTCTGGGATAAATTCTTGTTGGTTACAGTGCATAATCTTTTTGATGATTTGCTGTATTGTTTGCCACTGTTATTAAGGATTTTTTATGTTCATTAGGGAGACTGGTCTGTAGTTCTCTTTTTTATTTGGATCTTCTCTAGTTTTGGTATCAGGGTAATGCTTGCTTCCAGAAATAAATTTGAGAGTATTGCTTATTTTTAAATTTCATTCAGGAATTTCAGAAGTGATAGCATTAAGTCTCTAAATTTCTTGTAGAATTCAACAGTGAATCTGTCAGGGTCTGGACATTTCTTTGTTGGTAACTTTTTAATTGCATCTTCAATTTCACTAACTCATTGATTTAGACTATATCTTCTTGATTCAGCTTTAGTAATTCATATGTATTCAGGAGTCTGTCCATTTCTGTGTTTTCCAGCTTATTAGAATACAGATTCTCAAAATAGGTTCTGCAGGATCTGTTGTGATTTCACCCTTTTCATTCCTAACTACATGGCTTTGAGCCTTTTCCTTTTTTTTTTTTTAAATAAGGTGAGCTAATGGTTTTATTTAACTTTCAAGAATTAACTCTTTGATTCATCAATTCTTTGTACTGTTTTTCATCTCAGTTGCATTAATTTCTGCTCTGATCTCTATCATTTACTTCCTCATAGGAGCCTTGGGCTTGACTCTTCCTTTTCTAGAACCTTGAGGCTCAACATGAGGTTGTTCATTTGAGCTCACTCTGTTTGAAATCCACTTTGTTTGCAAATAGAATAGCCATGGCTACCTTTTTCCAGGTTCCTGTAAAAAGATAAACTTGAGTCATTTTTAGGTAAATGGATCCACTTTGAGACCATAATGTTAAGGGAAATAAATCAGAAATACAAGTTTAAGTATCACACTGTTTCTCTTGTGTGAAAAACGAAGAAACTAAATAAAAAGAAAAATGGAGGCTAGATATTGGGAAGTAAGAAAAACATGTTCAGTGGGAAGGCAACAAGAGAGGAAGAAGGAGAGGGAAGGAAAGGAAAAGACATTTTTTAAAAGGGAACAGAAGGAAAAAAATTGGAAAGAAAGCTATTGCAAATGGGAAGAGTAAGAAGGGTTGAATGGGAGAAGGGCGGAATGGGAGAAAAAATTAAAATATTATTGTGCTATGTGGATGTACCAACTCCCCAAAGCAAATGTATTTTTATGTATCACAAACATGTATAAATAAAAAAATATGAAACATATGAAGCAAAGATTAGTTGAAAATAAGAGTTCCATTTACTTAAGCAGTTTTCAGAAGGATGCATTTATTTTTACATGAAAACACAACACCCTTCAAAGATCAGAAATGTAAATCTGCTAAAGAGACTTGAAATTCTTTTTTTTTTTTTTTTTCTTTTTTTTTGCTTTTGAGACGGGGTCTCGCTTTGTAGTTCAGGCTGGCCCTGAGCTCACTATGGTGCCCAGGCAAGCCGCCGCGAACTCAGCATTCCTCCTGTCTCTGCCTCCCAAGTGCTGGGATTACAGGTGTGAGCCACCATGCCTGGCATTGTGGTATGAGGTGTTGATTGTTGGTGGGCGTGTCTCCACGCCCAGCATTATATGTGGTTACCGGGGATCGAACTCAGGACCTTGCGCTTGCGAGGCAGGCGCCGGAACCACTGAGCTAAACCTCCGGCCCCTTGAAATTCTTGATACATAGGTCTTGATCCTTTAGTTTGGATTCTAAGAAAAGTACACAATAAACATGCCACAGAAGAATTTGCAGAGAATTTGTATCCACTCAAAACATGGAAAGATTTTCTTTCACTGAGGTTACAGAGATCAAACAAAACAAATGCTCATTTTTTATGTGAAACACCAAACTCAAAGTAATAATCCTAAAAAGGAATAGGTCAGTTCTAATTTTTAATTTCCTCCTACAGGTACATTGTATGAAACAAATATTAACATCACTGGTATTAATTGTGCACAAACCATGCACTGGATTTTACTAATGACTTCAGATAAGCAAGACAAAATGCAAACTGGTTATTTGAATTAAAGGTTCTAAGTATTAATTTTCAAGAATTAGAAAAGAAAAAAATATTCTATGAAGTACTAATTTTTCAAACTCTTAAGACTATAAAATGTTTATATAAATAAAAAACTCACTTCTACCAAACACATATATAAAATACAAACTAATGAATTGCATTAGAAATCCTTAAACATTTAGGCAACACAGGTATACATAAATCTCTGTAAGAGTGAAAAATACTGCAAACAAAACTAACCTGACTGTATTATGTTAACTCAGTGTACAGTACTGGATTTACAATAACAAGGGCAGTCATAATGAACACTGAGGTCACTTTATGTAACATAATGATCTTCAAAGGACGTTAAATACTTGCTTTTAATAAACATTTTTGGGTTTTGGCTTTGTAATAAATAGGAAATAAATATGTGCAGTATAATATATATATTGAGAGGCTTATCTTTCTCCATTTGAAAGTCTTTCTCCTGAATCATAATGTGTTAGGGGCATCCCAGTGAGTGGAAAATTAGGATTTTGCACCAAGTCCATTAACAAAGCAATTTTATCATCTATGTGCTCTTGGAGTTTATATATCCGTTGGTCAATATAGTCCATAAGTTTCTTTTCCATCAGTTCCATATTTTTAGATAGAATCTTTTCCAGGTAGGAACAAATGGGCTGTTCTTCCATTCTAAAAATAAATTTTAAGAAGTGTGTCAATTTTCTCCAATATTACAAGTAAAACAAGTTATGCAACTTACAAAATTTATATTCACAACAGTACTGTATCTCCTTATGACATTTCTTCAGGTTCTATAATATATATACAACAGATGGTTAGTCCTGAATGTCCAACACACTCTTATTTAATTCTTTTTATTCAGTATACAATTTAAGTGGGGATTATAAGAGTGAAGATGAATCCTTAAGGAACAAGAGTTTAGAAAAGGCCTTTTTGGGTTGTGAGTGCCAAATAAAACTGATCTTGTCCAATTTTTAAAAACTCAACACATATATTTTCCAAGTAACCTTGTAATTTCAAGCAGTTTTTTCTTTCATACAAACAAGCTTTCTAAAATACTTCAAGGATTTTTATTAACCCAATATGAAAATATTTAAGAATATAATTAAGATGGGCAAATACAAGTAAAATATTAAGAGAAAAAGCACATCATTTTCTAAAATTCACAATGACACCAGAACGATCTCAGACAATGGCTCACAAAACCCTGAGCTTTCCAGTATTCTTTTAGGGTTTCAATGAGGTTACAGTATTTTTTTGTTGTTGTTTTTGAGACAGGGTCTCACTTTATATTTCAGGCTGGCCCTGAGTTCACTACGTAGCCCAGGCTGGCCTTGAACTCACAGCAATTCTCCTTCTTCTGCCTCCTGAGTGCTGGGATTACAGGAATGAGCCACCATGCCCATCACTGTGATATGTGGTACTAGGGAGTGAACTCAGGACTTTGTGCTAGCAGCAAAATGCCAGAACCACTGAGCAAAATCCCCAGTCTGAGAGTACAGTATTTTTATACTAACAGTAAGATGTCATTAGACTTTTCTACCTTCCCACTTTATGAATATACATTGGTATATTCCCAGACATAACATGATATGTAATGTTATTTCTCTGGTAACTAATAGATTTAATTATGAATTCTCTTTCCATGAATTTCAGAAGGTTGTAGGCTTGGCATATAAGTACATGCTTTTCAGAGATTACCTCAGTTTGATCTCAGAATTCCTACTGTGCTCTTACCAACTGTATTTGATTATACATAATATAATGTAACATGAACCAGAGTATTATCAAATAAGTGGTAACAGATTTTTATAAATTTTTTAAAAATCACTCATTAAACTTTAAAAAAGAATTCGGCTTTTTAAAATAAAGACATTAATACAGTTGGGCGTGGTGGCTCACGCCTGTAATCCCAGCACTCAGGAGGCAGAGGCAGGAGGATTGCTGAGTTCAAGGCTTGCCTGGGCTACATAGTGAGCCCAGGGCCAGTCTGAACTACAAAGCAAGACCCTGTCTCAAAAAAAAAAAAAAAACAACCTAGCAAACTGATATTAGTATAATGGGTATATGTAATTCCATGCCCGCTCATCACTTGTAAATATTCATCTAACCACCAGCTCAATGAAGAGGCAGGACTATCTTAACAGCAAAGATCTCCCTGATAACCTTTATTGTCACATCTATTTCTTTAATTTCCAGGCAACACTAAGGTGTCCTCCACCTCTGTAATTTTATTTGGAGAATGTGATGTAAAGGGCATCATTTAGTACATGATCCTTTAAGATTTTCTTACCACTCAACACTCTTGAGAACCATTTAAATTGCTACTTTTTATTGCTGATTAGCATCGTATGTATGCATTTATTTTCTTTACTCACCTACTGTCAGACACTTAGGTTGTTTCCAGTTTTAAGCTATTATAAATATATCTTCTTTGAGCAACTGAGTCTGGTTTTCATTTAACCCTTCATTTCCAGGATAAATGTTCAGGAGTATGACCATTAAGTTATATAGTACTGTGTGTTTAGTTGGTTAAGAAACTGCCAAAATATTTTTTAGTGGCTATACTATTTTACATTTCCTACCATAATGTACAAAATTCAGGTTTTCTATATCCTTTTAGCATCTTTAGTTGTTATCTGACTAAATTTTAAATTTTAGTCACTCAAACACCTGGGTAGTGTTATCTTCTAGTTTTTTTTTTTTTTGAGACAGGGTCTTGCTTTGTAGCTCAGGCTGGCCCTGAGCTCACTATGTAGCCCAGGCAAGCCTTGAACTCAGCAATGCTCCTGTCTCTGCCTCCCGAGTGCTGGGATTACAAACCTGAGCCACCACACCCAGCACTGTGGTGTGTGGTATTGATTGCTGGTGGGCGTGAGTCACTACACCCAGCATTGTATGTGGTTACTGGGATCAAACTCAGGACCTTGCGCTTGCGAGGCAGGCGCCAGAACCACTGAGCCAAATCTCCAGCCCTTATCTTCTAGTTTTAATATGCACTTCCCTAACTACAACAAAGTCAATGTTAATCTGTTCCTCTGTTTATCTATTTGTATACCCTCCCTGATGAAATGATTCTTTATAACTCTTGCTCATGTTTTTGTTGTTGCTTTGAGGCAGGGTCTCGCTTTGTTGTTCAGGCTGGCCCTGAGCTCACTATGTAGCCTAGGCAAGCCTTGAACAAGCAATCCTTCTGCCTTTGGCTCCTAAGTGCTTGGATTATGGGCTTGACCCACCAAGACCGGCATTTGTGGTATGTGGTACTGATTGCCAGTGGGCGTGAACCACCACACCTGGTAGTATTGTTTTATGTGGTTGCAGGTGATTGAACTAGGGACCTTTTGCTTGCTAGGCAGGCACTGAAACCACTGAGCTAAATCTCTGGCCCATCTTGCTCATGTTTTAATAGATCACATTTTTTAAATGTTAAATTTTACAAATTCTTTATATATTTAAATACAAGTTATCTGCTACATATGTGATTCATATTTTTCAGTTTGTACTGTAACCCTTTTCAAAATAAATCTTTTCCTTTTTTTCTTTTTCTTTGAGGGAGGAATGGCAGTCCAAGGAATTGAATCCATAGCCTTCACATTGAGCTACATATCCAGCGCTTTTTACTTTTTTAATATATATGCTGATGAAGTGTTTTTTATTTTTATTTTGAGACAAAGTCTTCCTAAGTCAGTAAGTTGCCTAGCTGGACTTTAATTTGTGATTCTCCCACCTCAGCCTCCCAGGGTGCTGGGATTATAAGCATGTGCCTCCATACAGAGTATATAGGCAGAAGTTTTATATTTTCATAAGGTCTACAAACAGATACTTTGGGTGTTGCATCTAAGAACATTTTTACCTACTCAAGAGTTTTTCCTATATATTAAGAAGGGTTTTACAGTTTTATGTTTTACATTTTAGTACTATTTATTTGGTATTAATGTTCATGTAAAGTATGAAGTTTAGGTCATGGCTCAGGTTTTTGCTACAGCTATTCAATTACTCCAGCACCACACATTAAAAAGATTATCCTTCTTCCTTCATTGAAGTACTTTTGCAACTTTATCACAAGTTAGCCAGTGTACACTAAGGCTATTTCTGTGTGTTCTATTCTACTGTATTCCATTCCTCTCATCTATTTACCTACCCATCTATTAATACCACAATCTTGAATATTGTAGTTACATGTCTTGCAATGTAGTAGTGATTGCTCTGGCTTTAAAATATTTTTCCTGGGGCTGGGGATTTAGCTCACTGGTACTATGCCTAGCTGCCAACAAGGTCCTGAGTTCAATCCCCAGTAACAAAATACATACATATATACATAGATTTTTTTTCTTGTTCTATTACCTTTTCACTTTTTAGGACTTTCTACTTCCAAATTTTATAATCATCTTATTGATACATATTTATAAAAATCATCTCAGATTTTTGATAGGAAGTGTGTTGAACATATTATCAATCATGTTGATGGGAAGGGGAACCAGGAAGCAAGGAGGAGAAAAGGAAGGAAGGAAAAAAAGACAGAGAATAGAAGGAAAAATGGAAACAAAGCTTTTGCAAATAAGGAAGGCAAGTGGATTGAAGGGAGGAAGATAGAGGAGAAAAGTCAAGATTTATCATGTACAGGTACAAATTCTACATGATTAATGTTATCATCTAAAATGTACTAACAAGATTAATTTTTTTTTTTTGAGACAGGGTCTTGCTTTGTATGTAGTTCAGGCTGGTCCTGAACTCACTATGTAATACAGGCTTTCCTTGAACTCTCAGCAATCCTCCTGGGATTACAGGCATGACCCACCACATGTGGCATTCAAAATTAATTTTTTCTAAAAAGCAACTGCAAAATATAAAAAGTTGTAAAATAAAAAAGTCAATTATGTTGAGTCTTCAAATTTATGAACATGGTGGGTCTCTGCAGTTAAGGTATTTTGTGATTTCTTCATTATTATTTTTTTTTTCTTTTTGAGACAGGGTCTCACTTTGTAGTTCAGGCTGGCCCTGAGCTCACTATGGTGCCCAGGCAAGCCGCCATGAACTCAGCAATCCTCCTGTCTCTGCCTCCCGAGTGCTGGGATTACAGGCGTGAGCCACCATGTCCGGCATTGTGGTATGCGGTGTTGATTGTTGGTGGGCGTGTCTCCACGCCCAGCATTATATGTGGTTACCGGGGATCGAACTCAGGACCTTGCACTTGCAAGGCAGGCACCGGAACCACTGAGCTAACCCTCCGGCCCTTCTTCATTATTTTATAAACTTCAGTCCACAGATTATCTATATTATTGTTAGATTACTTCACAGGCTTATACACTTTGTATATATCTATATATAATTTTGTATATATCTATATCTAAAATCATAAAGTGATTTTAGAAGTATTCCTTCCTCTTACTTTTTGAAAAGTGTGTAAAATAGGTGCTTTCTTTAACTGGCAGAATTCTCTACTCAAACTGTTTGGGCAAGCACATTTCTTTTTCATGATTTCTGTATTACAAAATTTTTTATTTCATATTGTGTTATGGTCTGTGCTTTTTAAGGAATTAATCCATTTCTTCTAAGTTGTTGCATTAGTAAGCATTTATAATATTTCCTTATCATTGAAATCGCCTCAAATGTATAATGACATTCCTTTTCCATTATGCTCCTCCTCTTGGTAATTTAGATCACCTCTTATTTGGAAGTCTTGCTAAACATTAATTATATTAAAAGATTCAAGCCAGGGATTTAGCTCATATGGTACTGTGCCTACCTTGGAAGCACAAGGGCACAAGTTTGATCCCTAGTACTACACACACACACACAAAAAAAAAGATTTGAAGAATCAGCTTTTTATTTCATTGATTCTATTGTTTTCAGTTAAATAGACTTATGATCTTTATCCTTTCCTTCTTACTACTTCTTTGGGTTTATTTTACCTGGCTCTTAATTTACAAACACAATTTATTTAATAGCTATGACTATTGTTTATTTACTTCATTTTTATTGAACAGTTGTGGTTTTGGGTTACTGATATGAGAATTCTGCTCTTTTCTAATGTATGTGGTGCTATAAATATCCTTATCAACACTTCTTTAGCTGTATCTCACAAGTTTTGATCTACTATATTTCTTTCATTTTCATGTACTTTTAAATACTTTGTGTTAAGGCTTTTTAAATAATAGATTTACATGTACTGTCTGGTGTTCAGGAATTTATCTTTTTTTTACTAAAATATGATTTGTTTTTATCTTTGTAGTCAAAAGAAATACTTTGTATGATTTAAATCCTGTTAAATTTAGGTTTGCTTTATAATTCAAAATAAAATCTATCACTATGAATCTTTCATGGATGATTTAAAAAATGTGTATTCTATTATTGGTACAATCTTCTATAAATGTCATTCCAACCTTTAGGAGTTGGTAGTATTTAATACCAAACTAAGGCAACCACTCCATTTTCAGATGAAAACTGTAAGCTAAGAGCAAACAGTCTAACAAAAAATAGTATAAGCCAAAACTATTACCAGAGTCCTGAATTCCAATGTAGAACAGTATATTGACACACTTTTACTCCAATCCTTATCTGAGACTTTTTTTTTTTTTTTTTTTGAGACAGGGTCTCGCTTTGTAGTTCAGCCTGGCCCTGAGCTCACTATGTAACCCAGGCAAGCCTTGAACTCAGCAATCCTCCTGCCTCTGCCTCCCGAATGCTGGGATTACAGGCATGAGCCACCACGTCCTGCAATCTGAGGCTTTTAATCCTTCCACAGAATGCCTAAGAAGTATACTATAACATATTACAAAAGTACAATAACAAAAGAAATATTGTTGCCTAAGAAGTGTAGAATAACATATCTGTAGTTATATGTACTTCTTTCAAAGGAATCCATTCTATAGCACATAGATGGTCCCTATCAGTATATTAATGATAAAGTGGAAAAGCTGATAAAATTTTCTCTGGAAAGAGATTTTCAGACAATACTCATTGAAATACTCACTCTCTCTCCTACCAAATCTAAGGTACAAATGCATTGAAATGAAGTACTTACGTAACACCAACAATGCTTTCACAGGGCTTGTAGGTACGTTCTTGTGACTTGGCATTATGTCCCACTCGGAGATGGTTAACTTGACTGCATAAATTCTGGAGAAATGGCAATAGCTCAGAGTTGGACATATTTGAATTATCATTTGCTTTCTTTGGTAAGAAAGAAGACACTGCATTTGTAAGATCATTTTCAAGAAGGCAATGGTTTTGTGGTACAATTTTATACTCATCATGGTTTGTAGTATTTCCTTCATCAGGTGGCTGTGTGCTTTTATCAATGAAAGTCCTTAAATTTTCAGTCATGTTTGCAGATGTCAATCCAGTTCTAAAATGGAAAGGTGTGGAGGACAACTTGTCGAAGGCACCTGAAGCAGGTGACTGTAGTGTAAACATGTGTGTATATCCAGTAGTTCCCAAAACTGACTGAAGCTGTTCTCCAGTGGAAATACAATTCTAAACAAGGTAAAGAAGTAAATAAAGTTACTGTTAAGAATATTAATATTAAAAATGATGGATAACTTTCAGAGTAATTACTAGGAGTCAGGCTCTGTGCATTATTTCATTTGATTCTCAAAATATTCTCATGAAATTGATATTACTACTCAGTATAAAGTTGAGGAGATCATGGCAAAAGTAGTCTGGCCAAGGTAACCAGCCAGTCACTGGTAAAACTAGGACATAAAGGAAGGGGACTGCCAAGAGTTCACAGCCAGCCTGGGCCATATAGTGAATTCAAGGCCACCCTGAACTACAAGGTGAGATCCTGTCTCAAAAAAGAAAAAAAAAAGAAAGAAAGAAAATGACCTCTAAGCTGAATGGGTATCAATGTTAAGGTACATCTCTATCTTACATTCAAAACCTAGAAACCATCTGTACATTCTTAATAGGGGATATCCCACATTTATTACTATTCAACAACTTTTGAGAGAGACAAACCAAGAAAGTATAGATATTCGAGATATTCTAAAAATCATTGCTAAGTCAAGCACTTATTCAACAAATATTCACCAGGAATCTCTTCTGAACTAGGCTTCATTTCAGAATGAGAAATATGACAGTGAACAAAACCAACTAAAATCTCTGACCTCATAGCCTATATGATAGGGAAAGAGGAAGAGGAAGGAAGGAAGGAGAGAGGAGAAAATGTATTGTGGGATAAAGATGGTGATTAATAATTTGGGGGAAAAATAAAGCAGGAAAGGGGATAATGAGGATGAGGGAAGTGTAGGGGGTAAATCAGGGGTCTTATTTTGAAAAAACACTTTTGAAAAAGACTTCTTAAAGAAATGATATCTTAACTGTCAGTTTATCTTATCTTGATGCAAGTTTTGAATATACTGTAAAACATTCCTGGAGCAAAATGGATTGTATATATTTACAAAAATTTTATTTACCTCAAAGGAACTTTATTGAAAGTTTAAAAAAAACTAATTTATTTCTCTACGATATCTCAAAAATATATGGTAGTTTGACAAATCTATACTAACACAATGATGATTATACTATAGTCAATTTAAGAATTAGAAGTGATCATTGTATAGGTAGATTTTTTTTGTTGTTGTTGTTTTTTTTGAGACAGAGTCTTGCTTTGTAGTTCAGGCTGGCCCTGAGCTCACTGTGTAGCCCAGGCAAGCCTGGAACTCAGCAATCCTCCTGTCTCTGTCTCCCGAGTGCTGGGATTACAGGCGTGAGCCACCACGCCCGGCATTGTATGTGGTTACCGGAGATCGAACTCAGGACCTTGCGCTTGCAAGGCAGGCGCCGGAACCACTGAGCTAACCCTCCGGCCCCCTATAGGTAGATTTTTTAAAAATATAAATGTAAAATTATCAGCTATGGAAATTTTTCTTTTATGACATAAAACTGTTTAAAAGAAAATCACTTATTATAAAAATCAGTTGTCGTTAAGAATATAAAATGAAAAACAGTAAGGCAATTTCTGGAAAAAAAAAAAAAAAACCAGGACTACGATGTGGTCCCATAATCTCAAACTTGGCCAAAATCACTCAACTCGGTATATATTAGGAACTTGAGTGTTAGCTTTACAGGAATAGGACCTTATGTGTGCTTTTAAACACCCAGAAAACTTAAAAGACGATATACAACAGTTACCTTTTCTGGAGACTAGAAGGACAAGTAGGAAAACACTTTTCACTTAAAACTTCTGTTTGATTAAAATTCATGAAAAGAAAACTTTTATAGAATAAAACCTTAAAAATGTAAAGACACAGCCCAAACAAAAATTTACCATCTAACTGAATTTTTTCTAAAGTTTTTAAAAAACATCAGTCAGTGGTTATATTTAATTCATTTATCTTCTCTAATCATTTCCAAAATCCTTTCACACACACACAAATCTTCCTAAAATCTTCAACTATTCTATGCATAACACTCATGTAGGCATGACTATTTAAAACACTGATTGAGTGGGTAATAAGTGAAAGCAACCTCAAGAAATTCCGAAGAACTCTGATCTATGGACCATTCCTGAAAAACCACACTGTCCTAAACTAAAAAAGGGCAAATCTCAACAACTTGACGAATTCTTCCATTATCTTCAAGATTCCTTTAAACAATTATCTTTGAATTCCCTCTGTGTATCTAAAATTCTTGAAAAAAAAAAAAACCCTGCACCTGTCTATATCCTCAAAATCCAGGTATAACAATCCCTCATCATCTAGTTTATATCCCATCACTATTTAACCTGCTCCCTAGTGACTGAAATACAGATTTTAAGTCCAATGGGCACATATATGTACTTACACTTGGAGCCACAAAAAAGACAGGCAAGCCTGTTCACATGTAGCTTGTACCTTAGTTAGATAAATAGCAACCAATACACATACAAAAAAAATGGTCAAAAGAGCACAGATGAAACAATGATATATATTTGGAAAGGCAGTCTAATTTAAACTGAGTATCCAAGGAAGGTCTTAGTAAGGATGTAACAAAAGAATTGTGAATAATAATAAAAGAGAGTGTCACAAGAAATGAGTTATAGACAGAGAATAGCTGAGAATACTTAAGCCTCAAGGCAGAAACAGATCTGGATGTCTACAGCAAGGTCCCCATGGAAATGTGGCAGAACATAAAGAGGAGGATGCAGACAGGGTCCAGTCTTGGATGTAAACATAAGGAACAGGAACTAACTAAGTAACTGCAAAGGAAGCAGCCAGGTGCATTACACAGAGTAAGACCAGATCTATACACCCTTTGAGCTCACTGTGACTGCAATGTGAAGGATGGGCTGTAGCTGACTAGGAGGACCATTTAGGAGTCTTTGGAGGTAGCCGATGATGGGGACAAAGAAAAATTCAGACTATTACCTGTTTTGAAATGTTCCTTTCTGTGGTTCCGAGAATCTTCAGCTCTCCTGATTCTCTAATTTTCCTTCTCTCTTGATTCTCTTAACTCTATGATATGCCAGTACTAGTATTATATCAATACTTGTAAACACAGTATTTAAAAGTTCTTTTTTTCCACCTCGTATTGAGGATTGAAGCTAGGGCCTCTGTGTGGTGCTACACCATACATACATCACCACTCTGTGAGATACAGTCCTGCTAAGTTCCCCAGGTAGGACTCAAACTTGCAATCCTCCTGCCTCAGTCAGCATGCTGGGATTACAGGCCTGCACCATTGGGCCTGGCTATTTACAAGTTCTTGTATTTTGTTGTTTGGGGTTTTTGTTTTTTCGACACAAGGTCTCACTATGTAGTTCAAGCTGGCTTTGAACTCACTATGTAGTCCAGGAATTTGTGGCAATCTTCCTGCCTCATCCTCATGAGTGCTGAGATTACAAGTAGGTACTACCATACCTCCCAGAAGTTTTACACTTATATTATTTACAGTAAATTTTCATACCAATCCTGTGATCTTGATGGTACTGTCATTTAGGTTTTGTTTATGAGAATCCTTATCTAAAAACTATGACTCAATCTGGCAAAGGAGGCAGAACTAATAAGTGACAGGAGAAGAACCTGAAGTCACTTTGTCTTGAATCAAATCTATTTCTTGATATTAGAGGACAATGCTATCAACTGTCCTGGTTTCCTTTTTCTCTCCCTATATCCTACCAAATGTAGCTACTCTCCAAGGTCTTTCTTCCTAGTTTTAGTCTCACCTTTTACAATATTCCTACCTTGAGTGTATTTTTCAAATCTCTCTTCCAGTTATAGAATGTCTACTCTACCTTTCTCATTCTTGTGTTTCCAAATACTACACAATCTTTCCAGAAATGTCTGGTTCACAGCTAAATTCAATAGTTCTCAAACTAAACTCTTTTTTTTCCCCCCAAGTGCCTTCTTCCTTTGGGAAGTAATTATATTACTGGCACCACCACTCTCAAAACTTTAATTTCGGGCCGGAGGGTTAGCTCAGTGGTTCCGGCGCCTGCCTTGCAAGCGCAAGGTCCTGAGTTCGATCCCCGGTAACCACATATAATGCTGGGTGTGGAGACACACCCACCAACAATCAACACCGCATACCACAATGCCGGACGTGGTGGCTCACGCCTGTAATCCTAGCACTCGGGAGGCAGAGACAGGAGGATTGCTGAG
>PVIC010037161.1:0-18218 GCA_004025085.1 Thryonomys swinderianus
CCTGCAGGCTCTTGCCCTTGGGTTAGGCTGCCAGTCAGAATTCTGAAAACCACAAGTCGAAGTGTTGTTTTGGAGATTCATGTGCACTTGTGAAACAGTTGTCTTGTCAGTGGCACCAATCACAGGAAGAATATGTAGAGTGTATGATGGAGGTAGAGTGTGCTTGAGAGTGTAAGGTTGAAAGGCGGTGTAGGGTTCAGATCGAGATCTAGAATGGAGTCACTCTGTATTTTCTTTCGTATTGAGCATCGTTTTGTCAACTAATGGTGAGGAATATAGCTCAGATTATTCTGAGACCTAGTGGGTTGTACCATTCCCTCCAGAATGGAGGCATTTTGTGAATTCAGTATTCCGGCTAGGTTTAGGTTTAGGATTTGTGAGATTTGTACTGTCATTTTGACTATTCCTGTGGATTGTGTTTCACAACCTGTAGTGAGGATGAATGGTACTGTCAGGATTTTTGGTAGATTTAGCACGCTGTGCATATACCCTGTCATTTTGCTTCATGCGTCAGGGAGATTGTGGGCTCAGGCCAAAGACTGGAAGTTTTGACTCTGGGGGAGTGACACACTTTGGTATTTCACTACCAAATATATGGTAATAGCTACAATTCTCTTTCTTGATCAACAGGTTTGGAATTGTCCTGTGTGTTAGGCCTCAGGTACCTGCAGGCTCTTGCCCTTGGATTAGGCTGCCAGTCAGAATTAAGAAGGCCACAAGTCCAAGTGTTGTTTTGGCGATTCCGGTGCCGTTGTCATGTGGCTGTCCTGACCGTTTCATGGTTCGGAGAAAGAATATGCAGAATATATGATGGAGGTAGAGTGGGCTTGAGAGTGTAAGGTTGAAATTCGGGGTTGAGTTCAGATTGAGATCGAGAATGGTGTCACTGTGGATTTTCTTGCGTATTCATCATCAGTTTGCCAAGGAATTGTGAGGAATATAACTCGGATTATGCTGCGAGCTAGGGGGTTGTACCTCTCCCTCCAGAATGGAGGCATTTGCTGAATTCAGCATTGTGGCTAGGGTTAGGGTTAGGATTCCTGAGTGTGGTACTGTCTTTTTGAGTATTCCTATGGATTGGGCTTCAAAAACTATAGTGAGGATGAAGGGTACTGTCAGGATTGGAGTTAGCATTGGTGTGTTGTGCATATACCGTGTCATAGGGCTTCACATGTCAGGGAGATTGTGGCCTCAGAGCAAAGAGTGGGAGTTTTGACTCTGGGGGAGTGACACACTTCGGTATTTCACTGCCAAATGTATGGTAATAACCAGGATACTCTTTCTTGATCAACAGTTTTTGAAATGTCTGATGTGTTAGGCATCAGGTACTGGCAGGCTCTTGCCCTTGGGTTAGGCTGCCCATCAGAATTCAGAAAACCACAGGTCCAAGTGTTGTTTTGGCCATTCCTGTGCATATGTCTTGCAGTTGTCATGTCAGTGGCACGGTTTGGAGGAAGAATATGCAGAGTGCATGATGGAGGTAGAGTCGGGTTGAGATTGTAAGGTTGAAAGATGGGGTAGTGTTCAGATTGAGAGCGAGAATAGTGTCACTGTGGATTTTTGTGCGTATTCAGCATCAGTTTGCCAAGGAATGGTGAGGAATGTATCTCAGATTATGCTGAAACCTAGTGGGGTAGTACCATTCCCAACAGAATGGAGGCATTTTGTGAATTCAGTATTGGGGCTAGGCTTAGGGTTCGGATTCGTGAGATTGGTACTGTCATTTTGACTATTCCTTTGGATTGGTTTTTCCAATCTATATTGAGGATGAAGTGTACTGTCAGGATTGGAGTTAGCTATAGTACGTTGTGCTTAAACCCTGACATATTGCTTCATGCATCAGGGAGAGTGTGGGATCATGCCAAAAACTGGGAGTTTTGACTCTGGGGGAGTGACACACTTCGGTATTTCACTACCAAATATATAGTAATAGCCATGATTCTCTTTCTTGATCAACAGGTTTTGAAATGTTCTCTGTGTTACGCCTGAGGTACCTGCAGGTTCTCAACCTTGGGTTAGGCTGCCAGCCCGAATTTAGAAAACCACAAGTCCACGTGTTTTTTTGGCAATTCCGGTGCCTTTGTCATGCAGTACTCCTGTCCATTTCACGGTTTAGAGGAAGAATATGCAGAGTATATGATGGAAGTAGAGTGTAGTTTAGCGTGTAAGGTTGAATGGCGGGGTTGAGTTCAGATTGAGATCGAGAATGGTGTCCCTGTGGATTTTCTTGCCTATTCAGCATCAGTTTGCCAAGGAATGTTGAGGATTATAGCTTGCATTATGCTCCACGCTAGGGGGTTGTATCTCTCCCTCCTGAATGGAGGCATTTGCTGAAATCAGCATTGTGGCTACGGTTAGGGATAGGATTCATGAGAGTGGTACTGTCATTTTGACTATTCCTGTGGATTGGGCTTCCCAAACTATATGCGGATGAAGGGTGCTGTCAGGATTAGAGTTCGCATTAGTGCGTTGTGCATATACCCTGACATAGGGCTACATGTGTCAGGGAGATTGTGGGCTCAGGCCAAAACTGGGATTTTTGAGTCTGGGGGAGTGACACACCTCGGTATTTCACTGCCAAATGTACGGTAATAGCCACGATTCTCTTTCTTGATCAACAGGTTTAAAAATATCCGGTGTCTTAGGCCTCAGGTACTGGAAGGCTCTTGCCCTTGGGTTAGGCTTCCAGTCAGAATTGAGAAAACCACATGTCCAAGTGTTGTTTTGGCCACTCCTTTGCATTTGTCATGCAGTTGTCTTGTAAGTGGCACAGTTCGGAGGAAGAATATGCATAGTGTATGAGGGAGGTAGAGTGGGGTTGAGAGTTTAAGTTTGAAAGGCATGGTAGGGTTCACATTGAGATCGAGAATGGTGTCACTGTGGATTTTCTCGCATATTCCGTATCAGTTTGCCACGGAATGGTGAGGAGTATAGCTCGCAGTATGCTGCGAGCCACTCGTGTTGTATCTCTCCCTCCAGAATGGAGGCATTTCCTGAATTCCACATTGTGGCTATTGTTAGGCTTAGGATTCGTTAGAGTGCTACTGTCATTTTGACTATTCCTGTGGATTGGGCTTCCCATTGTATAGTGAGCATGAAGTGTACTGCCAGGATTGGAGTTAGCATTAGTGCGTTGTGCACATACACTGACATAGGGCTTCACGTGTCAGGGAGCTTCTGGCCTGAGACCAAAGACTGGGAGTTTTGACACTGGGGGAGTGACAGTCTTCGGTATTTCACTGCCAAATGTATATTAATAGCCACGGTACTCTTTCTTGATCAACAGTTTTTGAAATGTCTGATGTTAGGACTCAGGTACTGGCAGGCTCTTCGCCTTGGGTTAGGCTGCCAGTGAGAATTCAGAAAACCACAAGTACAAGTGTTGTTTTGGTGATTCCTGTGCATTTGTCATGCAGTGGTCTTGTCAGTGGCACTGTTTGGAGGAAGAATATGCAGAGTGTATGATGCAGGTAGAATGGTGTTGAGAGTGTAAGGTTGAAAGGCGGGGTACCTTTCAGATTGAGATGGAGAATGGTGTCAGTGTGGAATTTCTTGCCTATTCAGCATCAGTTTGCCAAGGAATGGTGAGGAATATACCTCGGATTATGCTGCGAGCTTGTGGGGTTGTACCTCTCCCTCCAGAATGGAGGCATTTGCTGAATTCAGCACTGTGGCTATGGTAGTTTTAGTTTTCGTGAGTGTGGTACATTCATTTTGTCTATTCCTGTGGAATGGGCTTCACAAACTATAGTAAGGATGAAGGGTACTGTCAGGATTGGAGTTAGCATTAGTGTGTTCTGCATATACCCTAATATAGGGCTTCATGCTTCAGGGAGATTGTGGGCTAAGGTGAGGGACTGGGACTTTTGATTTGGGGGAGTGACACACTTTGGTATTTCACAACCAAATATACGGTAATAGGCATGATTCTCTTTCTTGATCAACAGTTTTTGAAATGTCCTGTGTGTTAGGCCTGAGGTACCTGCAGGCTCTTGCACTTGGGTTAGGCTGCCAGTCAGAATCCCGAAAACCACAACTCCAAGTGTTGTTTTGGCGATTTCGGTGCCTTACTCATGCAGTTGTCCTGTCCATTTCACGGTTCAGAGGAAGAATATGCACAATATATGATGGAGGTAGAGTAGAGTTGAGAGTGTAAGGTTGAAAGGCGTGGTTGAGTTCAGATTGAGATCGAGAATGGTTTCATTGTGGATTTTCTTGTATATTCAGCATCAGTTTGGCAAGGAATGGTGAGGAGTATAGCTCGGATTATGCTGCGAGGTAGTTGGGTTGTACTTCTCCCTCCAGAATGGAGGCTTTTGATGAATTCAGCATTGTGGCTAGGTTTAGGGTAAGGATTCGTGAGAGTGGTACTGTCATTTTGACTCTTCCTGTGGATTGGGCTTCAAAAATTATAGTGCGGATGAAGGGTACTGTCAGGATTGGAGTTAGCATTAGTGCGTTGTGCATATACCCTGACCTAGGGCTTCACCTGTCAGGGAGATTGTGGCCTCAGGCCAACGAGTGGGAGTTTTGACTCTGGGGGAGTGACACACTTCGGTATTTCACTGCCAAATGTATGGTAATAGCCAGGATACTCTTTCTTGATGAACAGATTTTGAAATATCCGATATGTTAGGCCCCAGGTATCAGCCGGCTCTTGCCTTTGTGTTAGGATGCCGGTCAAAATTCAGAAAACCACAAGTCTAAGTGTTCTTTTGGCGATTCCTGTACATTTGTCATGCAGTGGTCTTGTCAGTGGCACGGTTCGGAGGAAGAATATGCAGAGTGTATGATGGAGGTAGAGTGGGGTTGAGAGTGTAAGGTTGAAAGGCGGTGTAGGGTTCAGATTGAGATCGAGAATGGTGGCACTTTGGATTTTATTGCGTATACAGCATCAGTTTGCCAAGGAATGGTGAGGAGTATAGGTCAGATTATGCTTCGAGCTAGTGGGGTTGTACCTCTCCCTCCAGAATGGAGGCATTTGCTAAATTCAGCATTGTGGCTAGAGTTAGGTTTATGATTCATGAGAGTGGTACAATCATTTTGACTATTCCTGTGGATTGGGCTTCCCAAACTATATTGAGGAGGAAGGGTGCTGTCAGGATTGGAGTTAGCATTAGTGTGTTTTCCATATAACCCTATATAGGGCTTCATGCATCAGGGAGATTGTGGGCTAAGGCCAAGGACTGGGAGTTTTGCCTCTGGGGGAGTGACACAGTTTTGTATTTCACTACCATATATCTGGTAATAGCCACGATTCTCTTTCTTGATCAACACCTTTTTAAATGTCCTGTGTGTTAGGCATCAGGTACCTGCAAGCTGTTGCCTTTGGGTTAGGCTGCCAGTCTTAATTGCGAAAACCACAAGTCCAAGTGTTGTTTTGGAGATTCCTGTGCATTTGTCATGCAGTTGTCTTGTCAGTGGCACGGATCACAGGAAGAATATGCAGAGTGTAGGATGGAGGTAGAGTGGGGTTGAGAGTGTAAGGTGCAAAGGCGGTGTAGGGTTCAGAATGAGATCTATTATGGTATCACTGTGGATTTTTTTGCATATGCAGCATCACTTTGCCAAGTATTGGTGAGGAATATATCTCAGATTATGCTGAGAGCTAGTGGGGTTGTACCATCCCCTCCAGAATGGAAGCATTCTCTGAATTCAGCATTGTGGCTATGGTTAGGGTTAGGATTCGTGAGAGTGGTACTGTCATTTTTTAAATTGAATTCTTTATTGGTACAATTTATATACATCTCAAAATCACCTATAACATTGGGAAATTTGTACCAGTATATGCCACAATTTAATTCTCATTTTTACCCATACCCCTACCCTCTCCACCCTCCTCCCCCCTTTATACATGCTATTTTATTTTCTTTCTGTATCATATTTATTCCTTCTCCTCATCACATTCCCACACCAAGTTTCCTATAGAAATATTCCATTCTATAAAAGCTGTCCTACTTTCTAGAACTCATTTGCATCTACAGGTGTTCATGCCAAAGAGAAGATCTGGAAATTGTCTATCTGTGATCTATTGATTTCACTTATTAGTATATCCTCCAGTTGTCTCCATTTGCACCTAAATGGATCGATCTTGTCGTTCTTTATGGCAGAGTAATACTCCATTTTCTAAAAAAACCACATCTTCTTTATCCACTCTCCAGTTGATGGACATTTGGGTTGTTTCCAAGATTGAGCTATCACGAACTGAGCTGCTATGAACAAGGGTGTTCATCTGTTTTTCCAATGTGAGTGTTTAAATTCTTTTGGGTATATTCCTAGCAGGGGTATAGCAGGGTCAAATTGGACCCATAGTCCTAGTTTTCTGAGAAATCTCCACACAAATCTCCCCAATGGTTGCACAAGTCTGCAATCCCACCAACAGTGGAGAAGGGTTCCTTTCTTCCCTCAGCCACGCCAGCATTTATCGTTGGTTGATTTTTTTTTATCGCGGCCATTCTTTGTGGAGTGAGATGGAATCTTAAAGTTGTTTTCATTTGCATCTCTCAAATGACCAGAGATGTTGAGCATTTCTTCATATGTTTCTTGGCTGCTCTGACTTCTGCCTCTGAGAAGTGTCTGTTCATTTCAATTGTCCATTTTTGAATTGGGTCTTTAAACTTGGGGAGGCTGATCTGTTTGATTTCTTTATATATTGTCAATAATAGCCCTTTCTCTGATACACAGCTAGTAAAGATTTTTTCCCATGTTGTTGGTTGTCTTCTAGCAGTGCCAGCGACTTCTTTGGCTGTGCGGAAGATTTTCAGTAGAATGAGATCCCATGTGTTGATTCTTTCTGCTTGTTCTTGTGCTAGAAAAAACATGGAATGCTTCACGAATTTGCTTGTCATTCTTGGGCAGGGGCCATGCCAATCTTTTCTGTATCGTTCCAATTTTTTAGTATATGTGCTGCCGAAGCGAGCACGGTACTGTCATTTTGACTATTCTGGTGGATTGGGCTTCTCAAAATATAGTGAGGATGAAGGGTACTGTCAATATTGGAGTTAGCATTAGGGCGTTGTGCATATACCCTGACATAGGGCTTCATACCTCCCGGAGATTGTGGGCTAAGGCCAAAGACTGGGACTTTTGAGTCTGGGGAGTGATGCACTTCGGTATTTCACTGCCAAATGTATGGTAAGAGCCAGGATTATAGTTCTTGATCAACAGGTTTTTAAATGTCCGATGTGGTAGGGCTCAGGTACTGGCAGGCTCTTGCCCTTGGGTTAGACTGCCAGTTAGATTTCAGAAAACTACAAGTCCTAGTGTTGTTTTGGTGATTCCTGTGCATTTGTCATGCAGGTGTCTTTTCAGTGGCATGGTTCAGAGGAACAATATGCAGAGTTTATGATTTAGGTAGAGTGGGGTTGAGAGTGTAAAGTTGAAAGCCAGGGTAGGGTTCAGATTGAGATCGAGAATGGAGTCACTGTGGATTTTCTTGCATATTCAGCATCAGTTTGCCAAGGAATGGTGAGGAGTATAGCTTGGATTATGCTGTGAGGTAGTGGGGTTGTACATCTCCCTCCAGAATGGAGGCATTTGCTGAATTCAGCACTGTGGCTAGGGTTAGAGTTAGGATTCGTGAGAGTGGTACTGTCATTTTGACTATTCCGGTGGATTGGGCGTCCCAAACTATAGTGAGGAAGAAGGGTACTGTCAGGATTGGAGTTAGCATTAGTGTGATGTGCATATACCCTGACATAGAGCTACATGCGTCAGGGAGATTGTGGGCTCAGGCCAAAGACTGGGAGTTTTGAGTCGGGGGGAGTTACACACTTTGGTATTTCACTGCCAAATGTATGGTAATAGCTACGATTCTTTCTTGATCAACAGGTTTTGAAATATCCGATGTGTTAAGTCTCAGGTACCGGCAGGCTCTGGCCCTTGGGTTAGGCTGCCAGTCATAATTCAGAAAACCACATGTCGAAGTGTTGTTTTGGCTATTCCTGTGCATTAGTCATGCATTGTCTTGTCAGGGGCACGGTTCAGAGGAAGAACATGCAGAGTGTATGATGGAGGTAGAGTGGGGTGGAGAGTGTAAGTTTGAAAGGCGTGGTATGGTTCAGATTGAGATCGAGAATTGTGTCACTGTGGATTTTCTTGCGTATTCCGCATCAGTTTGCCAAGGAATGGTGAGGAGTATAGCTTGGATTATGCTGCAAGCTAGTGGGGTTGTACCTCTACCTCCAGAATGGAGGCTTTTGCAGATTTAACCATTGTGGCTATGGTTAGGCTTAGGATTCAGGAGAGTGCAACTGTCATTTTGACTATTTCTGTGGATAGGGCTTCCCAAAGTATAGTTAGGATGAAGTGTACTGACAGGATTGGAGTTAGCATTAGTGTGTTGTGCACATACACTAACATAGGGCTTCATGTGTCAGGGAGATTTTGGCCTGAGACCAAAGACTGGGAGTTTTCACTTTGGGGAGGGACAGACTTTGGTATTTCACTGCCAAATGTATGGTAATAGCCACGGTACTCTTTCTTGATCAACAGTTTTTGAATTGTCCGAGGTGTTAGGCGTCAGGTACCAGCAGGCTATTGCCCTTGGGTTAGGCTGCCAGTCAGAATTCAGAAAACCACAAGTACAAGTGTTGTTTTGGCGATTCCGTTGCCTTTGTCATGCAGTGGTCTTGTCAGTGGCACTGTTCGGAGGAAGAATATGCAGAGTGTATGATGGAGGTAGAGTGTGGTTGAGAGTGTAAGGTTGAAAGGCCGAGTAGGGTCCATATTGAAATCGAGAATGGTGTCAATGTGGAACTACTTGGATATTCAGCATCAGTTTGCCAAGGACTGGTGAGGAGTATAGCTCGGATTATGCTGCGAGCTAGTGGGGTTGTACCTCTCCCTCCAGAATGGAGGCATTGGCTGAATTCAGCATTGTGGCTAGGGTTAGGTTTAGGATTCCTGAGTGTGGTACAGTCATTTTGACTATTCCTGTGGATTGGGATTCCCAAACTATAGTGAGCATGAAGGGTACTGTCAGGATTGGAGTTAACATTAGTGTGTTGTGCATATACCCTGATATAGGGCCTCATGTTTCAGGGAGATTGTGGGCTAAGGCGAAGTACTGGGAGTTTTGACTCTGGGGGAGTGACACACTTCGGTATTTTACAACCAAATATATGGTAATAGCCACGATTCTCTTTATTGATCAACATGTTTTGAAATGTCCTTTGTGTTAAGCCTCTGGTACCTGCAGGATCTTGCGCTTGGGTTAGGCTGCCAGTCAGAATTCAGAAAACCACAAGTGCAAGTGTTGTTTTGGCAATTCCAGTGCCTTTGTCATGGAGTTGTCCTGTTCGTTTCACGTTTCAATGGAAAAATATACACAGTATATGATGGAGGTAGAGTGGATTTGAGAGTGTAAGGTTGAAAGGCGTGGTTGAGCTCTGATTGAGATCGAGATTGGTGTCATTGAGGATTTTCTTGCATATTAAGCATCAGTTTTTCAAGGAATGGTGAGGAGTATAGCTCGGATTATGTTTCGAGGTAGTCGGGTTGTACTTCTCTCTCCAGAATGCAGGCCTTTGCTGAATTTAGCATTGTGGCTAGGGTTAGGGTTAGGATTCGTGACAGTAGTACTGTCATTTTGACTATTCCTGTGTATTGGGCGTCAAAAACTATAGTGAGGTTGAAGGGTACAGTCAGGATTGGAGTAAGCATTAGTGCATTGTGCATATACACTAACATAGGGCTTCAAGTGTCAGGGAGATTGTGGCCTGAGACCAAACACTGGGAGTTTTGACTCTGGGGGAGTGACACACTTCGGTATTTCACTGCCAAATGTATGGTAATAGCCACGCTACTCTTTCTTGATCAACATTTTTTGAAATGTCCGAGGTGTTAGGCCTCAGGTACTGGCAGGCTCTTGCCCTTGTGTTAGGCTGCCAGTCATAATTCAGAAAAACCACAAGTACAAGTGTTGTTTTGGTGATTCCTGTGCATTTGTCATGCAGTGGTCCTGTCAGTGGCACGGTTCGGTGGAAGAATATGCAGAGTGTATGATGGAGGTAGAGTGGGGTAGAGAGTGTAAGGTTGAAAGGTGGGGTAGGGTTCAGATTGAAATCGAGAATGGTGTCAGTGTGGAATATCTTGCATATTCAGCATTAGATTTCCAAAGCATGATGAAGAGTGTAGCTTGGATTATGCTGCTAGTTAGTAGGGTTGTACCGCTCCCTCCAGAATGGAGGCATTTGCTGAATTTAGCATTGTGGCTGGCGTTAGGTTAGGATTCGTGGGAGTGGTTCTGTCATTTTGGTATTCCTGTGGATTGGGCTTCCCAAACTATAGTGAAGATGAAGGGTACTGTCAGGATTGGAGTTAGCACCAGTGCCTTGTGCATATACCCTGACATAGGGCTTCATGCGTCAGGGAGATTGTGCGCTCAGGCCAAAGACTGGGAGTTTTGTGTCTGGGGGGAGTGACACATTTTGGTATTTCACTGCGAGATTTATGGTAATAGCCACGATTTTATTTCTTGATCAACAGGTTTTGAAATATCCGATGTGTTAGGCCTCAGGTTCCTGTAGCCTCTTGCCCTTCGGTTAGTCTGCCAGTCAGAATTCAGAAAACCACATGTCCAAGTGTTGTTTTGGAAAATCCTGTGCATTAGTCATGCATTGTCTTGTCAGGGGCATGGTTCAGAGGAACAATATGCAGAGTGTATGATGGAGGTAGAGTGGGGTTGAGAGTGTAAAGTTGAAAGGCGTGGTAGGGTTCAGAATTAGATCAAGAATTGTGTCAGTTTTGATTTTGTTGCATATACAGAATCAGTTTTCCAAGGAATGGTGAGGAGTATTGCTGGGATTATGCTGTGAGTTAGGGGGGTTGTACCTCTGCCTGCAGAATGGAGGCTTTTGCTGAATTCAGCACTGTGACTAGGGTTAAGGTTAGGATTCCTGGGTGTGGTACAGTCATTTTGACTATTAATGTGGATTGGGCTTCACAATCTATAGTGAGGATGAAGGGTACTGTCAGGATTTAAGTTAGCATTAGTGTGTTGTCCGTATATCCCGATATAGGACTTCATGCTTCAGGGAATTTGTGGGCTATAGCCAAGGACTGGGAGTTTTTACTCAGGGGGAGTGACAAACTTGTGTATTTCTCTACGAAATATCTGGTAATAACCACGATTCTCTTTCTTGAACAACAGCTTTTGACATGTCCTGTGTGTTACGCCTCAGGTACCTGCAGACTCTTGCCCTTGGGTTAGGCTGCCAGTCCGAATTCAGAAAACCACAAGTCCAAATGTTGTTTTGGAGATTCCTGTGCACTTGTGATGCAGTTGTCATGTAGGTGGCACGGATCGCAGGAAGAATATGCATAGTGTATGATGGAGGTAGAGTGGGGTTGAGAGTGTAAGGTTGAATGGCGGGGTAGGGTTCAGATTGAGATCGAGAATGGTGTCACTGTGGATTTACTTCCATATTCAGCATCAGATTGCCATGTAGTGATGAGGAGCAAATCTCAATTTATGCTGAGTACTAGTGGGGATGTACCATTCCCTCCAGAATGGAGGCATTTTCTGTATTCAGCATTGTGGCTAGCGTTTTCGTTAGGATTGGTGAGAGTGGTACTGTCATTTTGATTATTCCGGTGGATTGGGCTTCACAAACTCTAGTGAGGATGAAGGATACTGTCAGGATTGGAGTTAGCATTAGTGCCTTGTGCAAATACACTGACATAGGGCTTCATGCTTCAGGGAGATTGGGGGCTAAAGCCAAGGACTGGGAGTTTTTACTCTGGGGGAGTAACAAACTTCTGTATTTCACTACCAAATATCTGATAATAGCCATGATTCTCTTCCTTGATCAACAGCTTTTGACATATCCTGTGTGTTACGCCTCAGCTACCTGCAGGCTTTTGCCCTTGGGTTAGGCTGCCATTCAGAATTCTGAAAACCACAAGTCCAAGTGTTGTTTTGGCGATTCCAGTGCATTTGTCATGCAGTGGTCTTGTCAGTGGCACGGTTCATACCAAGAATATGTAAACTGTATGATGGAGGTAGAGTGGGTTTAGAGTGTAAGGTTGAAAGGCGGGGTAGGTTTCTGATTGAGATCGAGAATGGTGTCAGTGTGTAATTTCTTGCATATTCAGCATCAGTTTGCCAAGGAATCGTGAGGCGTATAGCTCAGATTATGCTGCGAGCTAGTGGGGTCTTAACTCTCCCTCCAGAACGCTGGCATTTGCTGAATTCAGCATTATTTCTAGGGTTAGGGTTAGGGTTCGTGAGAATTTTACTGTTATTTTGACTTTTCCTGTGGATTGGGCTTTCCAAACTTTAGTAAGGATGAAGGGTAATGTCAGGATTGGAGTTAGCATTAGTGTGTTGTGCATAAACCCTGACATAGGGCTTCATGCATCAGGGAGATTCTGGGCTCAGGCAAAAGACTGGGAGTTTTGAATCCGGGGGAGTGACACACATCGGTATTTCACTTCCAAATATATGGTAATAGCCACGATTCTCTTTCGTGATACATATGTTTTGAAATGTCTGTTGTGTTCGGCCGTCATTTCCTGCAGGCTCTTGCCCATGGGTTAGGTTGACAGTCAGAATTCAGAAAATCTCACGTCCTAGTGTTCTTCTGGCGATTCTTGTGCATTTGTCATGCAGTTATTCTGTCAGTGGCATGGCTCCGAGGAAGAATATGCAGAGTGTATGATGGAGGTAGAGTGGGGTTGAGAGTGTAAGGTTGAAAGGCGGCGTAAGATTCAGACATACATCGAGAATGGTGGTAGTCTGGATTATCTTGCATATTCAGCATCAGTTTGCCAAGGAATGGTGAAGAGAATAGCTCGGATTATGCTCCGAGCCCGTGGGGTTGTACCTCTCCCTACAGAATGGAGGCATTTGCTGAATTCAGCATTGTGGCTAGGGTTAGTGTTAGGATTCGTGAGAGTGGTACTGACATTTTGACTATTTCTGTGGACTGGGCTTCCCAAACTATAGTGAGGATGAGGGGTACTATTAGGATTGGGGTTCGCATTAGTGTGTTGTGCAAATACCCATACATAGGGCTTCATGCATCAGGGAGATTGTGGTCTTAGGCCAAAGACTGGGAGTTTTGACTCTGGGGGAGTGACACACTTCGGTATTTCACTGGCAAATGTATGGTAATAGCCATGATTCTCTTTCTTGATCAAGAGGTTTTGAAAAGTCCGATGATTTAGGCTTCAGGTACCTGCAGTCTCCTGCCCTTGGGTTAGGCTGCCTGTCACAATTCAGAAAAGCTCACGTCCAGGTGTTGTTTTGGTGATTCCTGTGCATTTGTCATGCAGGGTTCTTGTCAGTGGCGTGGTTCGGATGAAGCATATGCAGATTGTATGATGGAGGTAGGGTTGGGTTGAGAGGTAAGGTTGAAAGGCGGTTAGGGTTCAGATTGAGATCGAGAATGTTGTCAGTGTGGATTTTCTTGCGTATTCAGCATCAGTTTGCCAAGGAATGGTGAGGAGCATAGCTAGGATTAGTCTGCAAGCTTGTGGGCTTGTACCTCTCCCTCCAGAATGCAGGCATTTGCTGAATTCAGCATTGTAACTATGTTTAGGGTTAGGATTTGTGAGAGTGGTACTGTCACTTTGACGCTTCCTGTGGATTAGGCTTCCCAAACTGTAGTGAGCATGAATGGTACTTTCAGGATTGGAGTTAGCATTAGTGCATGTTGCATATACCTTCACATAGGGCTTCATGCGTCAGGGAGCTTGTGGGCTCAGGCCAAAGACTGGGAGTTTTGAGTCTGGGTGTGACACATTTCGGTATTTCACTGCCAAATGTATGGTAATAGCCATGATTCTCTAACTTGATCAATAGATTTTGAAATATCCAATGTGTTAGTCCACAGTTTCCAGTAGGCTCTTGCCCTTGGGTTAGGCTGGCAGTCAGAATTCAGAAAACCACAAGTCCAAGTGTTGTTTTGGCGATTCCTGTGCATTTCTCATGCAGTTGTCTTGTGCAATGTTTGGAGGAAGAATATGCAGAGTGTATGATAGAGGTAGAGTGGGGTTGAGAGTGTAAGGTTGAAATGCGGGGTAGGGTACAGATTGAGATCGAGAATGCTGTCACTGGGAATTTTCTTGCGTATTCAGCATTAGTTTGCCAATGAATGGCGATGTGTATAGCTCGAATTATGCTGCGTGCTAGTGGGTTGTACCTCTCCATCCAGAATGGAGGCATTTCCTGAATTCACCATTGTGGCTAGGGTTAGGGTTAGGATTCCTGAGAGTGGTACTGTCATTTTGACTATTCCTGTGGATTGGGCTTCCCAAACTATAGTGCGGATGTAGCGCACTCTCAGGATTGGAGTCAGCATTAGTGTGTTGTGCATATACGCTGACATAGGGCTTCATGTGTTAGGGAGATTTTGGGCTCAGGCCAAAGACTGGGAGTTTTGACTCTGCGGGGGTGACACACTTCGGCATTTCACTGCCAAATGTATGGTAATCACCAAAATTCAATTTCTTGATCTACAGGTTTTTAAATGTCTGATGAGTTTTGCGTCAAGTACTTCCAGGCTCTTGCCCACGGGTTAGGCTGCCAGTCAGAATTCAGAAAACCTCACATCCAAGTATTATTTTGGCGATTCCTGTGCATTTGTCATGCAGTGGTCTTCTCAGTGGCATGGTTCAGACTAAGAATATGCGGAGTGCATGATGGAGGTAGAGTGTGGTTGAGAGTATAAGGTTGAATGTCGGGGTAGGTTTCAGATTGAAATCGAGAATGGTGTCACTGTGGATTTTCTTCCTTATTCAGCATCATTTTGCCAAGTAATCATGAGGAATTATCTCAGATTAGGCTGAGTGCTAGTGGGGTTGTACCATTCCCTCCAGAATGGAGGCATTTTCTGAATTCAGCAGTGTGGCTAGCATTAGGGTTAGGATTTGTGAGAGTGGTACTGTCATTTTGACAATTCTGATGGATTGGGCTTCCCAAACTGTAATTGGGATGTAGGGTGATGTCAGGATTGGAGTCAGCATTAGTGCGTTGTGCATATACATTGACATAGGGCTTCATGCGTCCAGGAGATTGCTGCCTAAGGCCAAAGACTGGGAGTTTTGACTCTTGTGGAGTGACTCACTTCAGTATTTCACTGCCAAATGTATGGTAATGGCCACAATACTCTTTCTTGATCATCATGTTTTGAAATGTCCGATGAGTTAGGCTTCAAGTACCTGCAGTGTCTTGCCCTTGGGTTAGGCTGCCTGTCACAATTCAGACTATCTTGCGTCCAAGTATTGTTTTGGCGATTCCTGTGCATTTGTCATGCAGTGGTCTTGTCAGTGGCACGGTTCAGACGAACCATATGCAGAATGTATGATAGAGGTAGAGTGGGGTTGAGAGTGTAAGATTGAAAGCCAGGCTAGGCTTCAAATTGAGAACGAGAATGGTGTCAGTGTGGAATTTTTTGCGTATTCAGCATCAGTTTGCCAAGGAATGGTGAGGCGTATAGCTCAGACTATGCGGCAAGATAGTGGGGTTGTACCTCTCCATCCAGAATGGAGGTATTTGCTGAATTCAGATTGTGGCTAGGGTTAGGGTTAGCTTTTGTAAGAGTGGTACTGTCATTTTGACTCTTCCTGTGGATTGGTCTTCCCAAACTATAGTGAGGATGAAGGGTACTGTCAGGATTGAAGATAGCATTGGTGCTTTGTGCATATACCCTGACATAGGGCTTCATGCGTGAGGGAGATTATGGGCTCAGGCCAAAGACTGGGAGTTTTGACACTGCGGGAGTGACACACCAGTATTTCACTGCCAAATGTATGGTAATGGCCACAATTCTCTTTCTTGATCACCAGGTTTTGAAATTTCCGATGAGTTAGGCATCAGGTACCTCCAGGCTCTTGCCCAGGGGTTAGGCTGCAAGTCAGAATTCAGAAAACCTCATGTCCAAGTATTGCTTTGGCGATTCCTGTGCATTTGTCATGCAGTGGTCTTCTGAGTGGCACGGTTCAGAGGACGAATATGCAGAGTGTATGGTGGAGGTAGAGTGGGGTTGAGAGGGTAAGGTTGAAAGGCGGTTAGGGTTCAGATTGAGATCGAGAGTGGTGTCAGTGTGGAATTTCTTGCGTATTAAGCATCAGTATGCCAAGGAATGGTGAGGATTATAGCTCGGATTATTCTGCAAGCTGGTGGGTTGTACCTCTCCCTCCAGAATGCAGACATTTGGTGAATTCAGCATTGTAACTATGTTTAGGGTTAGGATTCATGAGAGTGGTACTCTCATTTTGACACTTCCTGTAGATTGGGTTTCCCAACCCCTAGTGAGGATGAATGGTACTGTCAGGATTGGAGTTAGCATTAGTGCGTTGTGCAAATACCCTGACATAGGGCTTCATGCGTCTGGGACATTGTTGCCTAAAGCCAAAAGCTGGGAGTTTTGAGTCTGGGGGAGTGATACACTTCAGTATTTCACTGCCAAATGTATGGTAATAGCCACGATTCTCTTTCTTAATCAACAGGTTGTTAAATGTGCGATGTGGTAGGTCTCATTTATCGGCAGGCTCTTGCCCTTGGGTTACACTGCCACTCAGAATTCAGAAAACTACAAGTCCAATTGTTGTTTTGGCGATTACTATGCATTTGTCGTGAAGTTTTCCTGTCAGTGGCACGGTTCGGAGGAAGAATATGCAGAGTGTACTGTGGAGGTACAGTGGGGTTGAGAGTGTAAGGTTGAAAGGCAGTGTAGGGTTCACATTGAGATCTAGAATGGTGTCACTGTGGATTTTCTTGCATATTCATCATCAGTTTGCGAAGGAATGGTGAGGAGTATAGCTTGGATTGTGCTGTGAGCTAGTGGGGTTGTACCTCTCCCTCGAGAATGGAGGCATTTGCTGAATTCAGCTTTGTGGCTACATTTAGTGTTAGGATTTTTGAGAGTGGTACTGTCATTTTGACTATTCCTGTGAATTGGTCTTCCCAAATTATAGTGAGGATGAAGGGTACTGTCAGGATTGGAGTTAGCATTAGTGTGTTGTCCTTACATCGTGATATAGGGCTTCATGTATCAGGGGGATTGTGGGCTAAAGCCAAGGACTGGGTGTTTTTACTCTGAGGGATTGACAAAATTCTGTATTTCACTACCAAATATCTGGTAATAGCCACGATTCTCTTCCTTGATCAACAGCTTTTGACAAGTCCTGTGTGTTAGGTCTCAGGTACCTGAAGGCTCTTGCCCTTGTGTTAGGATGTCAGTCAGAATTCCGAAAAGCATAAGTCCAAGTGTTGTTTTGGAGATTCCTGTGCATTTGTCATGCAGTTGTCTTGTCAGTGGCACGGATAGCAGGAAGAATATGCAGAGTGTATGATGGAGGTAGAGTGTGGTTGAGAGCGTAAGTTTGAAAGGCAGGGTAGGGTTCAGATTGAGATCGACAATGGTGTCTCTGTGGATTTTCTCACTTATTCAGCATCAGTTTGCCAAGTAATGGTGAGAAACTTTTCTCAGATTATGCTGAGTGCTAGAGGGGTTGTACCATGACCTCCAGAATGGAGGCATTTTCTGAATTCAGCATTGTGGCTAGCGTTAGGTTTAGGATTCGTGAGAGTGGTACTGTCATTTTGTCTATTCCAGTGGATTGGGCTTCCCAAACTATAGTGAGGATGAAGGATACTGTCAGGATGGGAGTTAGCTTTAGTGCCTTGTGCATATACCCTGACATAGGGCTTCATGCATCAGGGAAATTATGGGCTCAGGCCAAAGACTGGGAGTTTTGAGTCTGGGGGAGTGACGCATTTTGGTATTTCACTGCCAAATGTATGGTAATAGCCATGATTCTCTATCTTGATCAATAGGTTTTTTAATTGAATTCTTTATTGGTACAATTTATATAGATCTCAAAATCACATATAACATTCAGAAATTTGTACCAGTATATGCCACAAGTTAACTCCCATTTTTACCCATATCTCTACCCACTCCCCCCTCCTCCCCCCTTATACATGCTCTTTTATTTTTATTCTGTATCATATTTATTCCTTCCCCTCATCATATTCCCACACCAAGTTTCCTATAGAAATATTCCACTCTATATAAGCTGTTCTACCTTCTAGAACTCATTTGCATCTACAGGTGTTCATGCCAAAGAGAAGATCCGGAAATTGTCTATGTGTGGTCTATTGATTTCACTTATTAGTATATCCTCCAGATGTCTCCATTTGCACCTAAATGGATCGATCTTGTCATTCTTTATGGCAGAGTAATACTCCATGTTGTAAAAAAAAAAAA
>PVIC010037162.1:0-18180 GCA_004025085.1 Thryonomys swinderianus
GGGGGAGGGGGAGGGGAGGGAGGGAGAGAGAGAAAGAGATTTTTAAAAGGAGGAAAACTCTGGATTTCACTAAGACCCTGGCCTTATTGTAGTTTTATAATTTTGTACAAATCACCTAAATTCATTTAGCCTCAGTTTACTCCAACAAACTGAGACCAAAACCCTTCCTAATAATACAAAGAGGTGCTCTAATTTGCACATGACATGATTAATGAAATTGCATTTGACAAGTATAGATCCAATAAATAAGAAAACTAGTATGTTTAAAATAATCATTTAAATAAACATTCCATGGTGCCTCTTCTGAGCTAGGCTCTGTGCAAATGCTAAAGATAAAAAAGTGAATATAATATAGTACAGAACTACAGTGTTTAATTTTAATATTAAATAAAATTTAGAACACAATTATTTGGTCAGAATAGCTCTGTCTCAAATTCTCACAGCCATATATGACTAGTGATTTCCATATTGGACAGTAGAAAGTTGTTAGGCTAAGTCAATAAACATGTGCCAGGTGGGCAGAGGAAATGGAATGCCTAGAAAACTAGCTTGCTGACAGGACTGGATTCAGTTCTTCTGAGTGTAGGCTACTCTCCTTGGTAAGTAGTACAGGAGGGAGTACGGACACTTTCACTCCTGCTGGGTTCCCTTTTGTTGTGTGAAATAGTGCAGCATGGGGAATAAGTTAGAAATGCCCCACATAGACTCACAGGCAATAGCTTCCCCAAGATACCATTCAGAATGTCTCCAGGAGATCTTCCTTCCCCCAGGGGCCTCCTGTGGCTCTATATCCACAGATACCATCACTTCTGCACAAAATCAGGATGCCTTGCTTCAAACAACAGTCCTTATGGGATTCACCCATTTTTTTCTGTAAATATTTATTAATATTTCTGTATATATTTATTAAAATGACACTTCCCATATGTCTGGCCCCCGAGTTACATGCAGTATGGAATGAAAGTTTACAATCATGTTTTTTACATGCACAAACTTATTTCATTATTTGGTAATAATATCATCTTGTACAAAGAATGAAAGTAAGGCTCAGAGTCTAAGTGACTAACACAAAGTCGCAGATGGAAATAACTGATTCAGAGAAAACCAAAATGGCACTAAGAAATTCACCTATGTTGACTTGTGTGATTTTCACATCAAAAATACCATGCTGTAAATGAGTTCTAGAATATATGATAGATTTTATGAAATAGGAAATATTCAAAGGGAATGTGGTAGGGGAAAGTAATGAGGGGAAATAATAAAGATGATGTGGAAAGAAAAAGAAATAACATGTACATGGAGGGTGGGGAGGTTGTGGGTAGGTAGGGATATGGGTAAAAATGAGAAGTAACTTGTGTCATATAATGGTACAAATTCCCCAATGTTGAGTGTGATTGTGAGCTACATATAAAATGTACCAAAGAATTAAATGTAAAAAAACATGCTTTTGAAGTTTACAAATTAAAAAAGAGTAACATGTACAAATCCAGTTTACAATTAATTTCCAAACAATGGAGTAAGAGCAGTGACATAGATATACTCAGAACTGTAGGAGAAATGATCTTCCTTTCAACTCTTTTGGAAGAAATAAAATGAGCTGAGTAAAAAGATGGTGGTGGGGGGCTGGAGATTTAGTTTAGTGGTTCCAGCGCCTGCCTCACAAGTGCAAGGCCCTGAGTTCGATCCCAGTAATCACATACACTGCTGGGTGTGGTGACTCACGCCCACCAGCCATCAATACCACATACCACAGTGCTGGGCGTGGTGGCTCATGCCTGTAATCCCAGCACTCGGGAGGCAGAGGCAGGAGGATTGCTGAGTTTGAGTTTTGCATGGGCTACATTGTGAGCTCAGGGCCAGCCTCGACTACAAAGCGAGACCCTGTCTCAAAAAAAAAAAAAAAAAGGTGGTGGTGGGTTGACTAGGTGATGAGAAGAGTCTCCTCTGTTATATCAAAACATTGAGATTCTGCCCAAAATATTAAAAAATTTGAAACATGACCAGACTCAAACAAAAGGGAAATATTCTGATGTCAGAGGAAAACAGCAATACAGTCATTTCTCCTTATAGTTTCCTTGGCCCAAAATGCTCTTCTTTCTCATATTTTCCAGAATAACTCCATATTTTCATTCAGATGTCATTTCAAATGTCATATTATTGGGAATATCTTTCCACACACTGCTTTTTTTAATTCATAGTTATTTCATACTTTTGTTATTATTATGAATGGTATCTTTTGCTCTTTTTTTCACTTGCTTTACTCATGTAGACAAATGTTAATGATTTTGTCAGTTAATACTACAATTGAAAATTCATTGAACTTCCACACTATATCCAATAGTTTTTACTTGTTTCAGACCTTCTAACAAATTAATAGTGAAATTGTAATGGTCTCTTCCCTGCCAGTATTTTTACAATACTTCTTTTTATAATGTTTCTTTTCTCTGTGTTATTGTTTTTGCATGGATCTGTAGGATTATGTAAGATTCAAAAAATAGATATTGTTAAAGCAGTCCCTAGCAAAATAAAAATTTTTCACAAAATTAGAAAAAAAATCCTAAAATTCACGTGGAAACACAGAAGACCATGAATAATTAAAATAATCTTAAGCATAAAGAACAAAGCTGCAGGCATAAAATGGCTTATTTCATAATATACCACCGAGTCACAGTAACCAAAACAGCATGGTACTACCATTGAAACAGACTCACAGACCAATGGAACAGAAGTGATCCCAGAAATAAACTCACGCAACTACAGCCAATTGACTCCAACAAGAGATCTAAAAACATACACTGGTGCAAGGACAGTCTCTTCTATAAATTATGTTGGGAAAGCTGGAGATCAACTGGATAAGAATCTCAGATCTATTTCTCACCTTGTACAACAATCAACTCAAACTGGATCAAAGACCTGAAATTACAATTTAAAAAAAACAAAACATAGGAGGGCTGGAGGGTTAGCTCAGTGGTTCCGGCGCCGGCCTCGCAAGCGCAAGGACCTGAGTTCAATCCCCGGTAACCACATATAATGCTGGGTGTGGAGACACGCCCACCAACAATCAACACCGCATACCACAATGCCAGACGTGGTGGCTCACGCCTGTCATCCCAGCACTCGGGAGGCAGAGACAGGAGGATTGCTGAGTTTGTGGCGGCTTGCCTGGGCACCATAGTGAGCTCAGGGCCAGCCTGAACTACAAAGCGAGACCCTGTCTCAAAAAGCAAAAAAAAAAAAAAAAAAACATAGGAGAAATACTTTGAAGATATTGATATAGGCAAATTATTTAATGTAACTCGAGAAAACAGCAAACTGAAACCAAAGCAAGAAAATGGAATTACATAAAACTAAAACATATTCTGCACAGCAAAGAAAACAATGAACAAAATGAAGAGAAAATTCATATAATGAGGAAAAAATATTTTCCAATTATTTACCTGACAAAGAATACCCAGAATATATAAAGCACACAAAAAACAGCCAGAACAAGTAATCCAATTAAAATGGGTAAATGATTTAAATAGACATTTCTCAAAAGAGGAACTACAATGTCAACAAATACATGAAAGTATACTTAATATTACTAGCCATAAGAGAAATGGACATTGAAACTACAATAAAACATAATCTCAACTCAGCTGAAATGGCTATTATGGAAAATAAAATAAAATAATAAATGCTTGAAAGAATGAAGAGAAAAAGGAATGCTTGCACAGTCCTGGCAGCATGATCAATTAATTACAGAGGATAGTACAGAGATTATTAAAAAACCTATAAATAAATCTACCATATAATCCACCTCTCCTATTTCTAGGTACACATCCAAAGATGTATTTCTATACTTTTCTCTTTGTAATAGTAGAATAACTAAATGTTTTCTATTAAATGCTAATTTTTTAAATTCAGTCTTGGTCAAGATGAGGAAATGTTGCTCTGTTCCTAGGTTTCAAGTAGTTGTTTTTTTTGTTTGTTTTTTTTTTTTTTTTTTGAGACAGGGTCTCGCTTTGTAGTTCAGGCTGGCCCTGAGCTCACTATGGAGCCCAGGCAAGCCGCCGCGAACTCAGCAATCCTCCTGTCTCTGCCTCCCTAGTGCTGGGATTACAGGCGTGAGCCACCACGCCTGGCACTGTGGTATGTGGTATTGATTGCTGGTGGGTGTGAGTCTCCACGCCCAGCATTGTATGTGGTTACTGGGGATGGAACTCAGGACCTTGCACTTGCAAGGCAGGTGCTGGAACCACTGAGCTAACCCTCCGGCCTGGTTTCAAGTAGTTTTAAAACAAGAATGGATATATTTGGAACGAAGAAGTAATTTTGCATCTGCTAAGATACTCTCGTAGTTTTTCTATTTCAATGTGGTGAATCATGTGGATAGATTGTTCTGACTTCAAAGCCTATTTAATCACCATTTCATTTCAAATTTTTCTATCTATATTACAAAATTATATCCATTTTATACAAAATAAATGATCCATCTGAGCTTAGAACATTTGGGAAAGTATTTTTACTATCAGTTCAAATAAAATTCCTAAATGATTATCATTTTATCTTCAGCCAATTTTGGTATTTCATATTTCTCAAAAATGTATTAAATGGGGCTGGAGATTTAGCTCAGTGGTTCCGGTGCCTGCCTCACAAGTGCAAGGTCCTGAGTTCAATCCCGGTTACCACATACAATGTTGGGCGTGGTGACTCATGCCCACCAGCAATCAATACCACAAACCACAGTGCCGGTCGTGGTGGCTCATGCCTGTAATCCCAGCACTCAGGAGGCAGAGGCAGGGGATTGCTGAGTTCCAGGCTTGCCTGGGCTCCTATAGTGAGCTCAGGGCCAGCCTGAACTACAAAGCGAGACCCTGTCTCAAAAAAAAAAATGACCGGGCGTGGTGGCTCATGCCTGTAATCCCAGCCCTCGGGAGGCAGAGACAGGAGGATTGCTGAGTTCTAGGCTTGCCTGGGCTACATAGTGAGCTCAGGGCCAGCCTGAACTACAAAGCGAGACCCTGTCTCAAAAAAAAAAAATGTATTAAATGTATTTAGCTTTTGAAGTCTTCATAATTTATAAAATTATAAATTTATCTTATGTCTATATATATTTCCTCTTTTTAGTTATGAATTTATTTCAATTCCCTTTCCTTTTTTCTTAATTGGGATTATAAGACATATCTACCTACTGATTTTGTAAAGATATCATGATATCTAACTGGATGCCCTCTAAGTGACCTATTACATTTTTTCCCCTTGATGTACCAAAACTACTACCTTCTGAGACACCTGTTACATTACTTACTCCTGATGTACTGAATAAAAGTGTGGCAATCTCAAGTCTTTTGTCTTTGCTGCCCAGAGAAGGATGGATTAGGCCCAAGATCAGCTTCTTTAAGTCTCATTTCTGTCTATAAATTAATGCACTTTATGCTGTCAGACTAGGGGATACTAGAATTTAACTGCAGAGGTTCACACTACATCCCCTTTCCCTATTCCGTACAGATCACTCTCTTGTTTAATACCTCCCAGTCTTTAACATACCAACTTCTCAGATTATTTTTGTAACATAAAGACAATCTAATTTGATGAGCAAAGTCTTATATCACTGATGGTAGAGTTCATTTATCTTGATAAACCAGACTTAATACTGGCTGGAGGGATTAACTGCTAGTGGAAGAGACATTATAGCAATTTAAACTTAAAAAGCTTTCCCCTTAAAAACTCCTGCCTCTCAATCATAGTAAGTCATGCCATCAGTGAGAATGTAATGGGCACTGACATTGCATTTTCTGAGTAGCATAAGGACAGAGCCATTGGCAGGTAGTTTGCTTGACTTGAAATACAAACTAGACTCAGGACAGAACCAGTGACTTCTTAGCACAACAATGTCAGGAGCTATTGTTTGGACAAAAACAAGAATAAATTCATGCTAATAGCAAGGCTCTCCTTGATAAATCTTGGTCAGCTCTAAGAAATACAAATGCTCACCTCCATGTCTTGGTGAGATATGATTACATCTTGAATAAATTAATGAAGAAAGCAATAGTGATACCCATCTCTTAGGCACTGGCTGAAATATAGCAGGACCTGAGGGAGGGAAAACATGAATATAAAAGAAAATGTAGAGGAAAGAATTTCTTCGGAGAAGAGAAATACAGGTCCCAAAAAAGAGAATGAAAGTATGGCTTTGGAGATTTGGAAGATGAGATGACAGATAAATAGTCAGTTAAGAAGGGAAAGGATACAAATTTGAAGCTTCCTTTTTCTGTAAAGAGACTGCTGAAGATGAGTTCCAGCCTCTGTTTCTCTTACTCCTTGATAGCAGATAATTTTCTTAAGAACTTTGTAAACTTTATGTAGTTCTTCTGGTGAGATTAACAGGAAAGAATAATCCAATAAAAGCCAGACCTCATTGATTCCATATATCTAGGGACTCCAGTGGAAATGAACCTAGAGATGGCCTATATTATATTCATATAAAAGTTTATTTTTAAAAATTGATGTATGTATTGCTTATGCCTTTGTATCATCACTTAATGTTAATTCACGAGATTTTCCTTAGGTTATAAATTATTCTTTGAAAACATTATTTGTTACTATAAAATATTCACCTTAAGGATGAATCAACAAATTAAACTATTTGATTCTTGAATATTAAGGTTAAGGTCTACTTTTTCCTATTATAAACAATGCTACAATGAACACCTTTATACAAACAGCTTCCATCATCATCTCTGATCATTTCCAGGGTTTATAGTTCTATACATGATGTCACTGGGTCAAGAGGAGGTACCTTTCAAAGCTTTTAAAACAGACAGGTTTTTTTTTTCTCTCTCTCTCAATAGACTGCATCTCTTTATGCTCCAACTGGCAGAGCCCAAACACCTGTAACTTGATATCCTCACCAACATTCTGGCTATAATATTTACAGAGAAAAATGTTGTACCCAATTAGCTAGGTCAAGAACTGATAGACCAAGACCATCTGCAGAGAGGAAATTTGAGAAGTTTGGTTTAAACATAGAAAAGCTGATTGTATTATCACAGATGTGAAACCTGCAGAAAAAGAGAATATTTGTTTTCAACCCTCCTTTCCTTTGGGAAAGAACAGTTATGGACCCCAGGGTTCATACCTGCCAGAGATTCTGTAGTGTGAACTAGCTGTGATGAGTTCTTTGTGATTTAATGGAGTAAAGGATCAAAATCATCAGTTTTCTTCTCCAGTGATTTTGCCCTTACCTGGAACTTATTTATGTAACCCTGTATTTGGAAGACAACAAAGTAGTACAGGGAAACCTAGTTTATATTAATGATATCAGATATGTTGTTTAAAATTATTGAAGAATTAAAAGACTTAAAGCTAAAGGGCTCACACCTGGTGAGTGTCTCTGAGTGAGATTAAATATGACTTTACTAAGTGATGAAATTAGCATAGTATGCTTGAAACTTTTAAAGCAAATTTTAAAAAGGCGGTTGTTAACTTCAAGAGAATGAAGATATTTTGGGTTGAAGGAAGGCCATAGAACCTAAATTTCGGAATAAGAAATTGTGCAGTGATAGATTTACATAATTTAAAGGAAATGTCAGTCAGTATCAGAAGAGATTGTGATGTCAGTGAGGCTCACAATTGCTGTTTGAGTACAAATCTGAGATATACCTAATAATACTATTATCTCTATTTTAAAAAGAAATGTTTCACATGAAAATTAACTAGATTCAATTATTCACAGTGTCACTTAAAATCATTTATCCCAGAACTATTTGGAAATGTATAGCTAGGCAATGAAACACTAGGCCATTACTTTTTTCATAAATTATGTTCAAAACAATGCTGAATACCACAATCAGTGATATAAATTTGGAATAGTATTTAAGTGTTCTCTGATTTAAGACACATAAGAGTTTTTTATAATTTTATTAATATATATTTGTAACAGAATTATATTCTTACATGTACAAATCACATCTTAATTACATTCAATCCTCTTCCCCCCTACTTTACCTTTTTCCCCCTTCCTAAATAGCACTTATCTTTTCCAAAAAGTCTAGCTTACTGTTTCCTACCATCTTTCACCTATTTTGCTCTTTATTTATATTTGGGATTTCTCATATAAGAGAAATCATGTGTTTTGTAACCTGTGTATTATTTCATTTCACTTTCACTTAGCATTATGGTCTTAAGATGCATCCACTTTCCTACAAATGACTCACATTTATCCTTTTAGCAGTTGAATAATACTCCATTTTGTATCTATACCACATTTTGTTGGTTCTCCTGTTGATGGGCATATAGCTTGCTTCTTTAATTTAGCTTTTTTGAATTTTCCTGCTATTATATTATGGTTTATATCTAGATGTTCCCCCAAAGCTTCATGTGCTCCTAGATAAGGCCTGTGGAAGGTGATTGCATTATTGGGCAGTATAGCTAGCTTCCTGTAGGTAGGCCAGGTCTGATTCACATGATGGGTCATTGGTGACATGGTCTAGAAGGATTTATCTCCCTCTCCATCTCCTCCTTTCATTTCTCTGTTTCCATGATCTGGGCAGCTTTCTGCACCAGACCCTTCCACCATGCTGCTTCTGCCTGGAGTCAGACAAATGTGCAAAAACTGAAATTTCTAAAACAGCAATCAAAATAATCCTCTCCTTTAAATTATAATTCTTGGATATTTTATTCCAGTGACAAAGAAAGTAACTAAAACATATAAATATGGGTGTACATTTATCTCTATATGTTAGGGAGACACCCCGGAGAGATATATCTAGGACAAATGGAATCACTGTTTTAGTTTTTTTAAGAATGGCTATACTGATTTACATAGTTATAATAGCTGACATTTTCAATAACAGTGTAGGTTCCTTTTTTCCCCACAAATCTAACTTTTGTTGTTTTTTGAGTCCCTGCTGATAGTCAATTCTTTTTTTTTTTTTTTTTGGAGACAGGGTCTTGCTTTGTAGTTCAGGCTGGCCCTGAGCTCACTATGGTGCCCAGGCAAGCCGCCGCGAACTCAGCAATCCTCCTGTCTCTGCCTCCCGAGTGCTGGGATTACAGGCGTGAGCCACTGATAGTCAATTCTTAATAAAGTAAGATGGCATCTCAGTGTCATTTTGATTTCCATTTCTTGAATGAAGAGAAAACATTTTTTCAGGTACTTATTGGCCATTTGTACTTCTTTTGAGAAGAGCGTATTCATTACCTAGCTTTTGTATGGATCTTTTGTTTTGAGCTTCTAATTTTTTGAGTTGTTTATATATTCTAATTACTAGTCCTCTGTCTAAGAAGTTGCAGATGAAACTATTTTCCCATTCTGTGCATTGCTCCCGGCTCTGTTGATTGTGTCTTTCTCTGTGCAGAAGTTTCTCAACTTGTTACAATTTATTTGTTTATTCTGGGTATTATTTCTTATGCAATTGGGCTTCTCTTCAGGAAGTCCTTGACTATGCAGAATGTTTTCAAGAGTTTTACCTATTTTATTTTGCACCAGATTGTTTCCGTTTTTATATATAGATCTTTGATCCATTTTGATCTGATGTTAGTACAGGCTAAGAAATGTAGGTCCAGATTTATTCTGCCTATAGATAATGACTTTCCCTAGCACCAATTGTTAAAGAAACTATATTTTACTCAGCATTTGTTTTTAACCCTTTTCAAAGATCAGATGGATAAAGGTACCTGTATATGGAATGATTTCTGTGTCTTTTCTTCTATTTCAGTGGTTTACATGTCTACTTTTGTGGTAGTATCATGCTGTTTTTGTTACTGTAGTTTTGTACTATAACATAAAATACAGTATTGCAATCCTTTGCTCTTGATGTTCAAGATTGCTTTACCCTTCTTTAACCTCTTCTAGTTCCATATAAATCTTAGAATTTTTTCTTCTGTACAGTGAAAAGTGCTATTGTCATTTTGATTGGAATTGCTTTAAAAATAAAAATATGTATCATTTTTATATTTATGGCATCATATATATAATTATTAAGCATATGCCCATTTTGCCAATATTGATTCTGCTTACCTTGGAATATAGAATGTCTTTCCATTTTCTGTCTTCTTTGATTTCCTTTTTTTCCAGAGTATTATAGTTTTTACTGTAGAAGTCTTTTACTTCGTTAAATTCCTAGGTTTTGTTTCTTCTATTGTTGTTTGCTTCTCTTTTTGTTGTTTTCAAGCTTATATGAATAGGGTTATTTTGATTTCTTTCATAGTGTATTTACTGCTGTTATACAGGAATGCTTTGATGTTTTTGTGTGTTGATTTTGTGTCCTGCCACTTTTCTGAATTTATTACATCTAATATTCTGGTGGAATTTTTTTAGATCATCTATGTAAAAGACCATTTCATCTACAAGTAAGAAAAGTTTGACTTCTTTCTTTCCTGTTTGTATCTCTTGCCTGAACCTCTGGTTAAAGGTTGGAACACTACAATAAACAAGAATAGTGAAAATGGACACCCATCTATCATTCCTCATTTTAGAGGAAATGCTTTCAGTTTTCTGCCTTTTAATATGATTTTGGTTGTCAATTTGTTGTAAGTGGCTTTTATCAGTTTGAGATAAACTCCTTCTATATTTGTTTTCTTCAAGATTTTTATCGTGAATGGATGTTGGATTTTATTACAGGCTTTTTCTGAATCTTTTTGGATGATTTTTATATTTTCTTGGTTCAGTTTTGGTAATTTATATATGTCTAGTTATTCATCCATTTCTTCTACATGCCTTGCTTTTTTGAAATATGTTTGTAAAATGTTTTCTTATAGTCCTACACATTTCAACAGTGTCATTATAACTTAGCTCTTTTCATTACTAAACACAATAAACCTTTTCTTTCCTTCTGTTGGTAAAGGTTTATAATCTTATTTATCCTTTCAAATTATAAATTACTTGATTTATGGGAAAGTTTATCAATCTTATTTATCTTTTCAAAGAATAAGTTATTTGATTCATGAATCCTTTTTACTACATTTTAGTCTCAAATTTACTTTTTTTACCACTAATCTTTATAACTTCCTTCTACAAGTTTTGAATTTGTATTGCTCTTGGTTTTCTAGGACTTTGAGACTGATACTTGGGTTATTTATTTGGTATTCCTCTATTTTCCCCCTCAGAACTTTTTTATTGTGTCCTATAAGGCTCTTCTGAGATTTTAATTTAATGGACTTAGCAGAAAAGGGCCTTTCTTTGTGGAATTTAGTAGTATTGGGGAGAAAATGGAAGGGGACTCAGAGGGGCATAGAGTTCAGCAGCCTTTGGTGACCCCTGGGAGGGATTTCCCACAGGTGCTGAGCTCAGTGCATTTGGCAGGCCAGCAGCAGAAGGGGACCCACAGGGGTATAGCTCAGTAGCATATTGGATGGGGGTTGCCTACTCTGTCATTGGTCCAGTGTCCTTCTTACATCTCTGGATCCTGCTGGCTGCTACAAGTCCTCCCAACTCTCTCTGCCCTAGGAATCCCTTGATGCTTATTTCCATATCCTTAACCAAAACTGTGACCTTTGTTGCTCTCCATCTTTATGCTTGCTGGTCCTAACTCAGTCATCACTCTCTGAGTGATTCTCTGGCTTGTACTTCAGTGCCCTGATCTAAGGAGACTCTCTCCTACAAATATCTCAAAGGCTGGCCTACATTTCTGAGTGGGAGAAGGGCATCTTTTCCCAAGATGGTGTCAGTAGAGCCTGTGAGTAGAGCAGTACCAAGAAGTAATTCTGCTTCTTTTTCTCCCATCCAAGTACTAATGAGTCACAATCCTACTTAGCTTCTGAGATCAGAAAGAACAGGTGCATTCAGGGTAGTATGGTTCTAACCCTGCATCTTATCCTAAATGCCTCTATTCCTGGGAATTTATCTGCTGACCTTCTTTTTAAAGTTGCCTTCCTGCTATTGGAATCCACTCCCTATAGACCTGGATGATTGTCTTCCAAGCATCTCATGCATGCTGCTGCCTCTAGCCTACTATGATGCTCCTCTCACAGAAGTTTCCAAGAATAGTTCAACCTGATAAAATTCTCTATCCTCACAAAATAGATCAATGGTAAATATGAAATCTAAATAAATGGGATTGATTTTTTAATAAAACACTCATATTACATTTTGATAACATGTTTTTGAAGAGCCAAAAGGTATCATTTGCCATTGTTCTATTATAAAGTATGATATGTAGATAATATGCTGTTATAGGCATAGGGTCCAGAGAGCAATAGGTTTACTTATTGGTCATCACCTGGCAAAAATCTCATCCTGGCCCATCCCTCTGATCTCATCTCCTTCCATCTTCCTCCTCACACATATTGCTGCCTTGCTGTTATGCAAACACCTCATGGTTCTTTCCCCTTAATGGCTTCTTATTCCCTCTGCTTGGCCTATTCTTGCTTTAGGCAGTCATAATCATATGACTGGATTTTTTTACTTACTATCTGAAATCATACATTCTACTATTTGTTTGTCTCATTTATTGACTATCTCTTTGTAAGCTTGGTGAGAACAAGAAATTTACCTATTTTCCTTTCTGCTATATATCCAAATGATAAGAAAAACTTCTGACACACAGTGGATACTTCATAAATATTTTTGAAGGACTAATTAAATAAGTGAATGAAGAAACCAGTTGTATGATAGCTCTATCAGCAGATATATGAGGAATCTGGAAGGAGCACCTAACCTAAACTTGCAGGTAGAATGTAATGTGCATAAGGGAGATTTTTCTAGAGGACGATAAAATGTGAACTAAGTTTTGAAGGACAAGTTGGGATAAAGAGAAGAAACCTAGGTCAAGAAAGTAATTCAAGATATGAAGAACAGATTGTTTAGGAAAACCACACTCTGAATATTCAGAGAGCTACAAGTGATCTCAGAGGACAAGAATAAAATGAATGGGAGAAAATGGCTCTGCAAAGGTGGGTATCATTTCAAAGGCCCAATAAATAATTTGATTTCTAATGTTGCTAAAAAACATCCTCTTCTAGGTGCTGCCAAAGATGATCAAAATCTTCCTATCTTTCCTTCCAGGAGAGACCCCAGCAGTATGACAAAGTAAAAACATTTAGGGGTGGAGTATTCATCTGCAAAATCTTCTGTGGGTGTCCTGTCCAGCCTCCACCCACATTCATTCTCCAACTAAGATCTGCCACTCAGGACAATTAACTGCTAGATATCCATCAATAACCCTACCTATAAGCCAGCTTCTCTGATGTGTTAGACATAGATTCAGGATGGTTAGTTTATCTCACAATAACCGTATTTAATAATATCTATTAGTTGTTGTTGTTCTTGCTATATATGTATTGGTAGATGTTTAAAAGGGCAGTCTGTCCTGGAAGCTCCCCTGATAAACTAATCATCAAAGGTATAATTTGACATGTGTATATCTTTAACACTGCTATACTTGCCAATTTAAGAACATGTCCTCTGTATTTGGAGGGGAAAAAAAGACTATGTGTTTCTTTGTAGCAGGTAAAATGGACAGCCTAAACAAACACACATGTACTTCAAGGAGTCTATAATCCAAAAGCAAGAACAGGCATACTTTAGAACACAGCAGAACAATACCCACATGATCCAGGCAGATGGAGCAGCATATGGCCACCACAGCTGGAACACTTGGTGAATGATCTCCAGACCATTACTGGTGTTTGAATACTTCCCCGGTTCAAAGTATAGAGCACTATCTATTATCAGGAAACTCTTAGAAGCCAAAGGAGATGTTTACAGTCCTTGAATAAAGGTCATATTTCTAAAGCATGCAGACATGAAAAATAAAGCTCCATTAGAAGAAGTGAGCTATCTATTCACTTTATTACCCATCTTTAATGGCAGTGGCCTCTGCATCCTTGCTATTAGAGACATATGCAATCTATTGTCTTTGTTTGTAAGGTACCACTCACCAGTGCTTAAAGAAAGATCCTAGATAATATTTTTTGGTCAAATAGAGAGAAAGGATTGGGAATTTTTCACTTGGTTTATGCTTACCAACCATTATACTCTGGCCCTGTTATTGTCTACTTTGGTGTTAGTATTTAGGGACTGCAAATTAGTGCTTGCTGGTCCTAACTCAGTCACTGCTGACAAAGAGGTACAAGGAATATGATAGAAAGAGCTTAGAACTAGAATCAGAACAGCTTTTAATTCCTAGCAAGCTATCTCATCGGTATAAATTCCATTTTCCTGAACTATTAAAATGGAAGTGACTATATCCACTTCATTCAATAGTTTAAAAATTAAATGAGAATATATATATTTCTTAAGTGAAAAAGTACTGTACAAATGTTATTATTTAACGCTATTGCATGGCTATTGCGTGTGCTCCTATAAATTCTTGTAGGAGCAGCAGGCTTGCCTCAGGCCCAGGGCCTGCCTCAGCTTCCTGTGCAGCCAATGGAGACACCAAGAGAAAATGTTATGAATTCACTGTGTTCAACTGTTCAGCGGGTTTGAGCCTAACTTCACTCTCTTTGAGAAGAGAAGCCCTGGCAGCACCCAGTGAGACTGCATTGCACTTCAGGCTGACCCCGAGTTAGTCTTCTGGTTCCAGCTGTGCTGCACTGCCATGGCCTAGACTTTAGAGAAGTTTCTGGGAGGGAGCCTGAGGGTGTTCAGGTAGAACCTCAGCTTTCTTACTGTGTACTTTTTTTAAAAAATTGAATTCTTTATTGGTACATTTTATATACAGCTCACAATCACACTCAACATTGGGGAATTTATACCAGTATATGACAGAAGTTAATTCTCATTTTTACCCATATCCCTACCCACCCACAATCCCCAACCCTTATACATCCTTATATTTTTTCTTTCCAAATCATATTTATTCTTTCCCCTCATTATGTTCCCCTACCACATTCCCTGTGAATATTTCCTATTTTACAAAATCTATCATACATTCTAGAACTCATTTACATCTGCAGGTTCTCATACCAGAAAAAGATAAGGTATTTACATATATGTGATCTATTTATTTCACTTATTAGCATGTCCTCAAGGTGCACATAAATGAATGAAACTTGTCATTCTTTATGACAGAGTAATACTCCATTTTATATAAAAAACCTACATCTTCTTTATCCAATCTCCAGTTGATGGGCATCTGGGTTGTTTCCAAGATTGGGCTATCACAAATTGAGCTGCTATGAACATGAGTGTACATATGACTTTACAATGATTCTTTGAATTCCTTTGTGTATATTCCTAGCAGGGGAATGGCAGGGTCAAATGGGACCTCTAATCCTAGTTTCCTGAGGAATCTCCACACTGATCTCCACAATGGATGGACTTTGAGCCAAGCCCAGCTGTCCCAGGGATCCACCCTGGCATAGGGCACCCCTTCCATCCTGGCTTGGCAGTAGTCAGCTTCTCTCTGGGGATTTGGGCCACGCCAGTGTTTCCTCTCAAACTGCAAGAAGGAACATCCAATTTCCATGAAATCTCCGGAGATGGCCCTGTCTACCCTGCTTCCTTTCTACCCAGACCAAAGTGATTTTCCCTCTAAGAAAGTGCTGAGTGTCATAGGAAAAACACACTAAACCGAAAAAACAAAAAGTCTAACTAGGATGCACTAAGTTGCCAGATTCCCCAGGCTGGGTTTCAACTGGGAATCCTTTTGTCTCAGCCTCCTGGAATTACAGACAGCTCAACATGCCCAGTTTATGTTGGATTTTTAAAAAATATATTTTACATTTTAGAAGCTTTAGATTTATAGAAAAATTGAGAAAATAATATGCAATGTCCTTATACCTCATAATTTCCTTTATTATTAACATCTTAACTTAGTACACAGATTTCTAATTAATAAGCCAATATCAGTAGGTTATTATTAACTAAAGACCAAGGTTTATTCAGATATGCTTAGTTTTACACAGTGTCCACTTATTTTTCAAGATCCATACAAGGTGCCGTATTATATTTAGTTGACATGTTTCTTTAGGACACTCGGGTGTGTCATTTTCTCTGACCATTTTTTGATGGCACTGACAGATTTGGAGAGTGGTGTTTAAGTATCTGTAGGATGCCTTTCTATTGGACTTTATCTGATATTTTTCTCACGATTAGGTTTGGAGAACATCACAGCAGAAAAATGCCCTTTTCAATGCATTACATCAAAGGTACATATCATCAGCATGATTTAGGACTCTTGTTGTTGACCCTGATCACCTCTTCAAAGTCGTGTTTGTCAAATTTCTTTCTTCAGCTTTCCATATTATTTTTTATAGGAAATCACTATTTTCAACTCACACTTAAGGAGTAGAAAATGCTCACTCTTTCTCTTCCTCTCCCCCTGCCCTGGTTTTGCTTATAACGAAAAAAAAAATATTTAACAGAACTTCATTTGCAATAGAAAGTATTGAGGCTAAAAGATATTCTAAAGAATTAGCATAAGTTTATTCTTCTTTACAAGAAAACTTATACTAGGAGTAGTTTTCTATTTCTTACCTTAGTTGGCATAGTTTGCTCCTATTTTTTCCTTCAAGACAGTTTCTACTTTAAGGAAAAATAATATTTACTTTGTTAGGTTTGCCAGTAAATGTTTGAGGGGGCTGTCCTTTTTGCATAGTTGTTTTTCCTTTTCTTCTACTTTCTTATCAGCACCTTTTAAAAAGATGAGCTCATACATTCACTTCTTCTTTTAGAATTTTCCATCATACTACTTCAATATGTTGCCTGTATAATTTTCTGAGATAAAAATATTAGAACCTAAAGCCTCTCTCTGAGGAAATATTACCTTTGAAGTTCAGGAAAACATCAGAATCAAAGCAAAATCTACAGTTTACTTTCTTACAACAAATTCTGGGAAGATAAAACTAACAAGTTATAAAAGCAAAACTCTGCTTCAAACTGATAACAGATGTTGTAATGAGTAGAAAAAAAGAAAAATATGAAAAAGCTATGTAAAAAGTTACTTGGTTTACAACAATTGCATTATCCTTATCCTCAGCAGTATGAGGCAGCCAATCTATCTAAATCTTGGTATTTCAAACTTTTCATTCTGTCTTTTCTAAACAAACTTTTAACCAAAGACTACTAGTCTTAGAATAAAAATACAGTAAATGTATAGATACATACAATAAAATCTGACACAAGGAATTTAAATTATTTAAACTTAAATCATTATTGCTTTGCTTTTTAAAAGATGGTTGGAGGCTGGAGATTTAGCTCAGTGACACAGTGCCTGCCTGACAATTGCAACATCCTGAGTTCAATCTCCAGCACAGACACACACACACACACAAAAGCATAGTTGGTGGAGGTTATAAGATAGTCATGTGAATATTTACAGTTCTATCATCTTCTCTATGAAGGACACATCTCCAGGAGAAAAAATTTAGTGCTTGGCTAACAAACTATTAAGAGAGTTTCTTTCTAACAGTAATAATAAAAATGTTTTCTTCGTCATATGCAATGCCATATAAAGGACAGAACCTTTTTTTAGAACTAGAAACTAGTTTAAATTCAAATTATAATAACTAGAAACATGATCTTAGGTAAGTTATTAATATGCCTGTATATCAGTTTCCTTTTTGGAAAGTAGACCCACTAGTGCACACCTTGTATGTCCTTATGGTAATTAGATATAAAGTACATTAGAGACACAGCAAGGAATCTAATCAAATGTAGTCAGGTGTGTGTGTGTGTGTGTGAGAGAGAGAGAGAGAGAGAGAGAGAAAGAGAGAGACAGAGAGAGAGACAGAGAGAGAGAGACAGAGAGAGATGGAGAAACTATTCCTATCTTCAGAGTTTACAGTCTAGAGGAGAAAATAGAGATTAATCAAGGAATAGCCAAAGGAAGGTAAAATTATGAAAACAGTGAATTTTACCAAGTGACTTAGAAATCTAAGACATTTCCTCGAGAAAGTAGTGACTGATGATTGAGGTGAAAAAAAGTGGTATTAACCAAATGAAACCTTTAGGAAAAGGATCAAAGTAAGACAGAGGAGAGAGACTAAGTAAACATCATCATTTTGTTGGGGGAGATAAGGGTGCTTTCAAGCAACTGAAAGGAGAGTACATACATGATGGGGAACAGTGATCTGGGAGAGGTGGCAGAAGCCAGGATGTGCAAGTTGTAAAGATTTTGGTCTTTAGCAAAAAGAATGACAACACACACACACACACACACACACACACACACACACAAAACATTGGAAGGAAGGTTTGAGCAGTGAAGTAATCACTTCTTTTTTTTTTTTTTTTTTTTTTTTTTTTTAAAA
>PVIC010037163.1:0-11004 GCA_004025085.1 Thryonomys swinderianus
GGAGGCAGAGACAGGAGGATTACTGAGTACGAGGCTTGCCTGGGCTACATGGTGAGCTCAGGGCTAGCCTGAACTACAAAGCAAGACCCTGTCTCAAAAAAAAAATCCTTTCTCAGCAGGATGGGGTTGGGTAGGGCCAGCTTGGCCTGTAGCAGAAAGAAACACATGACCTCAGGGTCTACATTATGGTCTCCCAAAGTCGTCAGCTTGCTTCTTGCACTGGTATTTAGAGTGGGGGCTCTTCTTTGTAATAGTCATTACCGCAGATACCTTGTTGCCCACTCCATGGGTAGGTAAAATGAGGTTGGGGCTAGTGGGATGGACAGGCTTTGTATGGGTTATGTGCGTGTCCGTGTGTGTGTGTGTGTGTGCAGTTGGCATAGAGGCTCCTGGTGAGGTGCTGTTAGTAGAGCTTTAAGCCTCAGTTCTCCCCGTGGGAAAACACACACACACTCATAGCAGAATTTGCTGCGGGGCAAGAGTCTGCCTCCACCTCCCTCAGACTCCACTTCATCCCCAAGACTGGTCCCGCTGGGGGGTAGATGGGCATCAGAAGGGGTGGCATCCAGATCTTCTTTCTTGGTGGCTGGAGACAGGGTCCCTCCTTCACTCTGTCACAATGACACTGTCTGTAGCAGGCCTGGGCTGCAGCGGGCACAGCCTGCAACAGGAGGAGGCTGGCTGGGTAGGATGAACAGAGGCCAGACATGAGGGCAGGGCTGGGCAGGGACTGGCAACTGTCTAGAGCACAGCTGTGGATGATGGTGGGAGGGAGGACTGGGTGCCAGACAGGCTGTGACCTCAAGTGCCTGTAGCTGGGCTGCGTCACAATCTGGTCTCTTGATTCATCTGAACAGGGTCATTCCTCTGTTCCCAGGGCCCAGAAGCCCTCATGGAGGAGGGAGCTCTTCTTTCTCCTCTAGCTCCTTTCTGCTCCCCTTTCGCCTACCTCTCTTCCTATAATCTGGCCCTCCTTGTTTCTTGTACACGGTGCTTAGCCCAGGGCTGGAGCTTAACTGTCATGCCCAGGTCATGAGAAAGGCAGCCCGAGCTCCAGGTTTGATCAGATCTCTCTGGTCCCTTCACAACCTACCAAACACCAAGGGGAATTCCAGGCCACACCGAGGTCACCACCTACCTCCCACTGCCACTCTGCCCTCAGGCTCCCCTCAGAGATGCCACATTTACCTGCTATCCCTTTGGTGCTCACCTCCTCAGCCTCCCCAGCTCTGAGGACAAGCTGGTGTATCCACGTGGATTCCAGGTGCACCTGGAAAGGCACTAGAGTGTCAGTTGGCACAGTGCCACCTGGGGAAGGTGGGGTAAGCAATATGGGGGAATCCAGATGTGGAGGTGCCTGGGACAACTTCTCTGTGCACAACTTCTCTGTGCCTTTTGTAACACCTGCTGGTTCTCAGCCTACCTCTTCCAAAACCAGTTCTCGTGAATGAAGAGGAGTCTGGGAAGTGTGGAGGCAGACTCCTGCCCAGCAGGAAAGTTTGCTGTGAGTGTATGAGTGTGCGTGTGTGTGTGAGTGTGTGTATCGCTCAGGTCCAGTCCTGGAAACCAGTGCCCAAATTGGGGAGCAGTTCCTGGTTGTAAAGCAGCCTGGTGGAGCAAGCCAGCTCTGCCTGAAGAAGATAGGTTCCACATCTGTCCTGCCAGACCCGGGGAACAGAAGCTACTTGGAGACTCATTTTGACCCTTTCTTGGGAAAGCAAGTCAAATAGAACAAGAGCTTCATCTTGTCCGTTGTAAACCGGTGCCCCATTCTGGTCAGATGATGCTTGGTAAATCGTTGGAGAGTAGAAGTCGAATTAGAACTGTCTGGAGACTCAGTGGCCTCCACAGATGTGAGCACCCTATGGTCTTACTTACTTTTCTCCTGGTGCTGAGACAAAATACCTGCCACCCCGAGTTAAAGGGGGAAATGGTTTATTTAGGTTATAGTTCATAGAGGTTTCAGTCCATAATTGGCTGGCTCCAAGGCACGGTGCATGGCAGAGGGGCGACAGTTCATGGCAGTGGAAGACAGCAAAGGCAAGCAGGGAAAGGACAGAGGCTCAAGAGCATCTCTCTGGCCCTTTTGTCCAGGTTACAGGATAGGCAGTGCCCACACCCTCATCCTAATGCCCTGAGTCTAGCACTGCACCATGAATCAAATCCAGAGAAAGCCCCACCTCTGACTGCATGAGGCTTCAGGGGTACATGAAGACATGAGCCCTAATGCCTGTCCTCAGGCCTTGTTCAGCAGAAGCCAGTTAATTGTTCATTTGTTTATGCTGTTGGGACTTGGTGGCACTAATGGCCTGAATGGGGGGGCTTTTCCCCTTCGGCTCTGGGGCCCATGGGTCTCTGACTCTTTTGAAGGAAAGAGACCTGAGGATGGGGCTGGAGCTGGCTCCGGGCCTCTTCCTTGGGGACACACAGCCCAGGCCCTCCTGCTCCATCAACTTGTTGCGCGCATGGCTGTAGACTGCATAAGGAGAGCGTGTCTGCTTCTGGTTTCTTGGAAATGCTCACGGGAGGCGCCTGTGTCAGTCTCCGCTTGGCCCGGTGTGCTGGCCATCTGCTCGGTGGGGTGATGTCCATCTAACTCGCACGTGCACTTCTCAGAGGCGGCGGTGGGGGCAGAGGGGGTGGGTCCCAGCCCCAGCTGCTCCCCAGCCTTCGTCCCTGGCTCTGGCCCTGACAGAGATGAATAATTGATGGTGACTAATGGATTGTTGCTCCTGTATGAAATATTCAGCAGGGACCTCGGCAGGTTTGTGTGATCGGATGTTACACGCTGCCCTCCTGGTAGGTGCGGGACTCCTGGGTTTCCCTGACTCTCAGAACCATAGGGTAGGAGGGGGGCGCGTTCCCGGAGACAGCTGGGCTGGATGGGGGGCAGAGTCCATAATTCTGAGGGTTGCATTTGGCCCCCAGCCTTCAAACTGTTGGGCAGCTCCCTGGGCTGTCTGGGAGGAGTTGGTAGGATGCTCACCGCCATGTGGGTGTTCAAAACATCCCTTGAGGACGACCTTCCAGGGAAGGAAGAGTGCACTGCGGGCCGAGTGAATTGCCTGAGCCCCGTGCTGGGCATCCTCGGGGCCAGTCCTTCCACCCCCACCCCACCCTCAGCCCCACCTACCCATTGCCAGTGAACCTAAGGGATTGAGGTCATTGGGACCCCGGGGTAGAATTCCAGCCACAAGCAGCCGGAGTTCCAGAGGTTGTGCTGCTGCTGCTGCTGCTGCTGCTGCTGCTGCTGCTGCTGCTGCTGCTGCTGCTGCTGCTGCTGCTGCTGCTGCTGGTGTGTGTGCGTGTGTGTACACACTGGTCCTTGTATATGAAGGGATGTGTTCAGCATGTGGGTTCGGTCTTCATCCCCACCACACCGGTGCCCGGTCCCCTCTGCCAGGAAAGTGAGCCCCAGATGCAGGAAGGTGGGTAGGACCCCCGGCTGGACTCAGTCTCCATGGCCAGGAAGTCCATCCTGCCCTCTGCTCGGAGCCCTTCTTGCTGCAGCCAGACATGTCCTGCTCCCTGCAGGGCAGATCTCATGCAGCACTGGGGGCGCCGGAGATGATGAGTAATGCTTGCTTAACGGAGAGAAAAGTGCAATTCAGGATTTGGGTTTAGAGCCAAAGCCCTCTGTAACTCTTCTCTCCTACTTGATGTAGTTCCTTCTCTGTCCCTGAGCCCTGTCCAGGGCTGGAATCAGAGCATCCTTGCAGGGGAGAGGACCTGCTGTCCATCTCTGCTGTGTACAGCTCAACCTGTTTTGAAGCCCAGACTGTACGTCCCACCAGGGAAGGGCCAAGCATTATAGTGATAAGGGATGAATGAGGCTACAGTGGGCAGTCTTCTTACCCCCTCATGTCACCGTTGGATGTAGGGAAGGAAGGAAAGAGCCAAAGAAGGCCACATTAGCCTATCTTACAGATGGGAAAACTGAGACTCAGAATAAAGCTGTGTGCCAAGGTTCACACTGCAGGTTGGAGGATACAAGCACAGCCTCCCCCTTTCGGTAGCAGGGATTGAACTCAGGACCTTGTACTGTGCAGCGCCACTGAGCCACAACCCTGGCCCATAAGCAGGTTTTGTGTTCTGCCTGAATCCAGCCTCTGGATGTGGGGAGTGCACGAGTGTGATCTCACACCTGCACACTGCTGGAGGAGGGGACTGGCCCACGCGGCCACCAGAGGCACTGTCCCCGACCTGTCGGTATGTCCTTTTGAGTTGTGATGGCAGGAAATGGCATTAGTTTTTATTGCTCATTTCAGTTTCAGTCCAGTGTCAGGTAACAAAGAACTTGACAGATTGGAAGCCCCGTCGAGGAAAAGGCAGCTTTTATGTCTCAGGTTCCCGGATGAGGAGATTCATGGTGTGGACAGAGCCCTCCCATAGCGCCCTGCCTGCAAGCGCAGGCCTGTCCCACAGAACTCAGGCCCCTGGTCTGAGCCCCATGCGGTGCTGGTGTCCTGTGTGCGGTGCTGTCTATCTGTCCAGCACTGATCACAGGAGCCATCTCCTTGTGCAGCTCTGGTGGTGCTCAACGGTGCTCAGCTGCAGGCCTGGGGACGGGATGGCGGCTGCGAGCTGTTCTTCATCCATGGGTGACACAGCAGAGATTCTGATGGTGACATGGAGATGAGGAAGTGGGAGGAGATGAGAGACTTGTGGGCTCTTAGTGCCAGTAGAGGAGGCTGGGCATGGCAACCCATTCCTGTAATCTGAGCATTCTAGGAGACTCCGGTAGGAGGGTGGCAAGTTCAAACCCAGCTTGGGCAACTTAGCTACTTAGTGAGACCCTTCTCAAAATAAAAATTAAGCCAGGTGTGGTGGCTCATGCCTGTAATCTGAACACTCGGGAGGCAGAGGCAGGAGGATTGCTGAGTTCGAGGCTTGCGTGGGCTACATAGTGAGCTCAGGGGCAGCCTGAACCACAAGCGAGACCCTGTCTCAAAAAAAAAAAAAAAAACAAATAAAAATTAAAAGAGCAGTTAAGGAGGCAGCTCAGTGTAAGGGCCCAAGTACTGGAATTTTTAAAAAAGGACTTGGAGGGCCAGAGATTTAGCTCAGTGGTTCTGGCACCTGCCTAGTAAGTGCAAGATCCCTGGTTCGATCGCATGCAACAATACCGGGCATGGTGACTCCTGCCCACCAGCACTCAGTACCACACATCACAATGCGGGGTGTGATGTCTCCTGCCTGTATTCCAGCACTGGGGAGGCAGAGGCAGAGGCAGGAGGACTGCTGAGTTCAAGGCTTGCCTGGGCTACATAGTGAGCTCAGGGCCAGCCTGAACTACAAAGCGAGACCCTGTCTCAAAAAAACAAGGCCTCGGAGCTTGAAAAGGGTGGAAACCAAAGCGAGCACGGCCTAGGCGCTTCATGGAGGGGCTTCACTGGGCACAGCCCTCCGTGGCTGTAGGGTCCCCAATTCATCCTTATACAAACAGTCAAGGACGCAGCAAGGAGAGGTGCTGCTCAGTGACAGGGACCCAAAAATGTGCAGACACCAGCTCGCTGTCCAGCCTGTCGACAGGTGACGGGCGTAGAAGGGCAGGTGTCCACCTGGATGTGCGGGGTACAGTGTGGGGGTCAGTTCTGCCCCAGGGCATCGGAGTGGTGCCACAGAGCGGGAGCAGCGCTTGGAGAAGGGCAGGCAGGTTCCGCACGGATGACCGGAAGAGAGTGTGCGCTTGGTGGGCTGGGAGGGCCTGGAGCGCAAAGCAGACCTTGGCGAGGGGCGGGGAGAGGGTGTGCCCCCTGCCGGTGCAGAACAGTGGAGTGTGGGAACCGAGGCAGAGAGCTGGGGTTGGGACCTCGGCTGCCACAGGACGTGATGGAAATCGTCAGAGCAGAAGCACTTGTCTATGCCAGGGAAACGAAGAGGTTGAGTTCCAAGATGACTTGTCCTTGGGCCCGTGGGGGACCTGAAAGTGGGGAGTTCTGCCCTTTCTTCCCCAGGCCAGTGGAGACAGCAAGCCTTCCTCTTTCAAGCAGGAAAGAGGAAGCTGTGAACGTAGCATTGTCCTGGAGAACGTGTGGGTCTGTCTAAGGTTAGACGGGAGACAGGATGACAGGCAGGCGGAGGCAGAAAGGTACCGGAGGCCTGGGGACTGGCGCAAATCCGCCTGGGTGCCGCCCTCTCTCTGGATGTGCCAGGCCTGCCCCGGCCCCCTGGCACCTCCGCCGCTCTGCACCCGCTGGCCAGCACACAGGGCACTGCAGGCCGCTTCCTGGTGATCTCATCGCCCGTCTGGCGCGGAGAACATGCCTTCCAGCAGTGCGAGCCTGTTTCCCCAGTTAATGGAGCCGGGGAAATGTGGATTCATTTTTCCCTGAGCTGTGACAGGCAATAGGAAATTTGCCCTGAAATATGCTTCAGAGTGGAGGGAAGTGAAGCACCCAGTGCGTTTCCCAGCTGAGCATTAACGAGGGGTTGTCGGGCAGCTCACCCAGACTCCAGCTTCCCCGGGCGCGTCTCCCAGACCCTTCCCTCCAGACACTGGTGGGGACAGGTGGTGGGACACCCAGGGAGCAGCCTGGAGGGTCAAGGAAGGGCTGATGGGGCTCGAGCCCTGGCATTTCTGGAGTAGCAGAGACTTTAGAATCCCGGAAGAAGGGATGGGTGGATTCAGAGCCCCTCATGCCTGGGTGGTGTGATTGAACTTGCTAATGGATTCCTGTTGGTGTGTGCGGCGGGGGGATGGGGTGGCGCCCAGATCCAGGGTGCAGATCTGAGTTCACTAAGCAAACCCCTTTTTATTTCTCAGAGCCTGTTTGCCCCTCTACGCAGAGAATGAGTAATGCCAGGTGACTGAGAAATGGCCCTGTTTTCATTTATTTTACTCCTCAGGAGGTCCAAGCACTCTGCTCAGGCAGCCGCTTCTGCGGCAGGGCTGAATTCGCAGAGCCTGACTCTGTCTCTGCCTCCCTCCAGGTGAGCCGGAGTCCTCTCCCTCCCGGGCTTCTCTTATGTCCTCCTCAAGCTGCAGCCCGCCTTTGTCCTCCTAGTCTGGCTGGCTGGCCACGGCCACGGCACTCTAAATACCTGAGGAGCGTGTCAAATCCTCCCACCAGTGTCCTCGTCCTCCAGAGGGGCGGGTGTCGGTGGAAGGAGCTGGAGAGTTAGTTAGCGATGGGGGCTTTTGTCAAACATGGCCTGGGGCCGGAAGGTAAGTTCAGCAGCGCGTCGCAGAACACCTAAAATCAAAGCGAGGACAGACAGACAAAGCACCGAGCAACAGAGATCAAATAGACCCAGATCCACAGCAGGGTGGAGCAGAGGACACCAGGGACAATTCCTATGTCCTCCCTTTAACGGGGAGACATCTGCAGTGTCATATTCATGGCTGTACAATTCACAGTAGCCAGAGAGGGGATCAGCCAAGTGTCTGCTGATGGGTGGACGAAGAAACTGTGAGATTAGGAATTGGTCAGTGGACTGTTACTCCATCTTACAGAGCCATGAGGTCTTAACATTTGCAACAATATGGATGAGTAGAGGGCATTCATGGTGGCTCACGCCTGTCTTCCGAGCACTTGGGAGGCAGAGGCAGGAGGATTGCTGGGTTCGAGGCTTGCCTGGGCTGCATAGTGAGCTCAGAGCCAGCCTGAACTGCAAAGTGAGACCCTGTCTCAAAAAAAAAAAAAAAAGTGAAATAAGCGAGACGGGGGCATTTCACTTATATATGGAAACCAAAGAAAGAAGCTGAATGCATAGAACAGAGATGGGTCCATAGATATAAAGAATGGGGGGAGAAGGAAGTCAAGGTTGCAAAGCAGTGGTCGTGTAGGATGAATAAGTTCAGAGATCTGGTATGCAGCATGAGGGCTACAGAAAACTGCTGTGCTGTGTTACTGAAAAGGGGCTGCAGAGATTTTAGGTGCTCCTACCAGACACGAGAGAGGTGCCTGGAAGGTGGTGACGGTATGCTAATCAGCTTGTCTGTAGTAATCACGTCCTACGTCCTTGTGTGTTTCCAAACATCAGGCTGTACACCTTAAATATATGTGACAAAAATACATTTAAAATAGCGCTGAAGGGCCAGGGATTTAGTTCAGTGGTTCTGGTGCCTGCCTTGCAAGCGCAAGGTCCTGAGTTCGATCCCCGGTAACCACATACCACAATGCTGGGTGTGGTGCCTCATGCCTACCACAATCAGTACCACACACCACAGTGCCAGGCGTGGTGGCTCACTCCTGTAAGCCCAGCACTCAGGAGGCAGAGGCAGGAGGATTGCTGTGAGTTCAAAGCCAGCCTGGGCTACATAATAAGCTCAGGGACAGCCTGAACTAAAGTGAGACCCTGTTTCAAAAAAGAGAGAGAAAAAAAAAAGATTGGAAGAATGGAGTTGGGTGGATATTCACAAACCAAATACACCTGTGTAACCCACAGCCTGACCAGGAAATGGTATTGCCAGCACCCCAGGGGGACGACATGACCCCTGGTTCCCTCCCCCACCCTGGCTTTGGGCACCAGGACTACTGTTGGCTGGTTTTGAATTGGAATGATACAGTACTACTCTTCTGGGAATGGCTTCCTTACCAGCATCCTGTTTTTATTTGTCATTTGTTGTAGTTTATTCTAACTGACGTGTCATGTCCAGTATGTCAGGGAACCTTTTTATTTGTCCGTTCTAATGCTAGTAACATGTATCATTTCCAGTTTGGGACTATTACAGATAGTGCAGCCATGAATTTACCTATAGGTACCTCTTAGGGACCAGGTGACCTTTGCTGGGTTGGATTTATGTGTGTGTTTTGTCACTATGGAGTGTGTTTTCCAAAGTGCTTGTGCTGACTTAGACTCACCCACTCGCCAGCAGGGATCGAGAACGCCCCACCCCCCCCATATTGTACCACCACTTGGTATTTCCTGTCTTTAGCCATTCTGGTGGGGTGTATGTGGTCTTTCCTCTTGACTTCAAATGTGTTTCTCTGACAAGTAAAAAAAGCCGAGCCCTTCACTGTGCCTGTTGGCCATTTGGATATCTTTTACTGAAGTCACTGTTTAAGTCTTCTACTCATTTTTCCGCTGAGCTGTCTGTCTATTTCTAATTGTGGCTACCTCTATGGAAGTCCCAGGCCCCAGTTTTCTGCTAGTGCATTTCTTATAGCAGAAGAGCTGGGGGAACCTAGGGTCCAGCCGGTTACTTTCACATTCGTTGGCTCCCACCACCCCCCTCCTCTTGAGACAGGCTCGCTCACTCCTGGCTGGCTCTGCACTCTTCTCCAGTCCTCAGAAAGCCTACACCTTGGTCAGACTGGGCCATGTGCAGCCGCTGCCCCCTTGCCACCTTCAGTCAGGTATGCCCTGCACCTAAATGCTAAGCTTTTGGGTTAAAGTTCAGTTTAAATCCCCCACTTCTCAGAGGCCTTTCCTTATTCCAGCAGCTTCTGCCCTGGCCCCAGTCCTTCTGGTCTGTCTCCTCCTGTATTGGTTAATTATATTCTGCCTTGCAATGTCTGTCCCTCCTACTGGGGCTTAGCTTGTGATTTGACTTTCTGTGACGCTGATGTCCCATCTCCCCAAGGAGCTGGCACCACTGTGGGCGCGTGGGTGAACTCTGAGGTGAAAGGCACAGCAGTCACATCGCAGGCAGCCCTGGCACACTCCACCCAGCACAGCGGTCACACAATCAACCAACACGCTTCCTTGGGTGGCTTCCTGCCTGCTCACCGGGAGCGAGGGTCTGGGCGGGGAGGCCCAGTGAGCATTACCTACCATCCGAGGGTCAGTCTCCCTGGCCCAACAGAAGGGAAACAGAGGCAGTGCTAGAGCTTGGGCTGGGCAACTTGGGAGGAGCAAGGGTGCGGCCACCCGGCCCCCAGCCTCATCAGGAAGTGCTTGGCAGGAAGCCTCAGGCTGGCCTGTGGGTGACACCACTGATCTGACCCCACTCTCGGGAAGGTTGGTGCTTCAAGCCCTGGGGCTCAGTGCACCCCGCCCACCTCACCTCACCCTGAGGATGGCACCCCTGCCTGAGAGCTCTGTTCATCCTGCCCTCTTCGGGGGTCACCACTCCTGGGCCAGGCCCTGCTCAGGCCTCGGCTTTTCTGTAAGACTCTGAGCTCTGGGCTGCAGGTTGTCTCGGTCCTGAGAAGGACGTGGGGAATCTCGGAGACTGTTCAGCCTTTCTGAGCACTCCTGACTCCTGGCTGCATTACAGCCCTGCCCTGGGGAGCTGTCCAGTTAAATAAGACAAGACACCAGCCGGGCAGCGGAGGGCTCTGCAGGCAGCCTCCAGCCCTCCATCCCCATTCCCTGAGCTCTTGCCTGGGACTCTGCCTCTAACCTGGGTGACGTGTAGCCTGAGGAAGGGTCGCCTGGCTGTGGGCAGCTCAGGGATGGGGTGGGGGATGAGCTGGTCTCAGGGCAGGTGGGCTTCTGGTCATTTGGCTACCACTGAGGGTGGTAAGAGGGGTGCGGGCTGGAGTCAGAGGCCACCCCTGAGGTGTCAGCCAGACTATACTTGGGTACTGGATGTGGACAGGGCCCCTGCTGGAGCCAGGCAAGTGACTGTGCTTCTGGCAGCAGGAGTGGCTATAAGGTACTGTTTTTGTTATGGGCTCTTCTGCCCCTCAAATCCCTGCCAGTTTACCAAGCCCTTTGTGCCCAGGACTTGCCTCAGGCGGTAGAGCTCAGGGAGGGCACCAACTGGGAGCTTGGGAGTGATTGCAATCACCCCTCCCCGCAGGCCCTTTGTGTATTTCTGGGGCTCGGCTTTGGGGACACATGTATGTTTGCTATGAGCTGGAATTCAGCTGTGGGGGATTCAAAGATGGAGACCAGGGAAGGCTTGAAGTGTGGAAATAGCTATGTAGGTAGGTGGGAGTTTGGGTAAATTGTCCTTTGTCTTCTTGGGCACCTTCCTGTTCCTTTCCGTGTTCTTGTCCTACCAGCTAGAAAAGCAATACATGTAGTCACTGACTGACTCTGGTAGGAAGAAGACGCATTCACACAGATGCCCGAGGCCCCCAGAGGCAGGACCGGTATGTTCTGAGTCCC
>PVIC010037164.1:0-18219 GCA_004025085.1 Thryonomys swinderianus
GTATTGTGGGATGCGGTGTTGATTGTTGGTGGGCGTGTCTCCACACCCAGCATTATATGTGGTTACCGGGGATTGAACTCAGGACCTTGCGCTTGCAAGGCAGGCGCCGGAACCACTGAGCTAACCCTCCGGCCCTTTTTTTTTTTTTTTTTTGAGACAGGGTCTCACTTTGTAGTTCAGGCTGGCCCTGAGCTCACTATGTAGCCCGGGCAAGCCTTGAATTCAGCAATCCTCCTGTCTCTGCTTCCCGAGTGCTGGGATGACAGGCGTGAGCCACCACGCCCAGCACTGTGGTATGTGGTATTGATAGTTGGTGAGCGTGAGTCACCATACCCAGCATTGTATGTGGTTACTGGGGATCGAACTCAGGGCCTTGCACTTATGAGTCAGGCGCTGGAACCACTGAGCTAAATCTCCGGCCCAAAAACACATTTCTTTTTTTTTTTTTTTTGTGAGACAGGGTCTCATTTTGTAGTTCAGGCTGGCACTGAGCTCACTATGTAGTCCAGGCAAGCCTCAAACTCAGCAATCCTCCAGTCTCTGCCTCCCAAGTGCAGGGATGACAGGCGTGAACCACCATGGCCGGCACTGTGGTATGTGGTATTGATTACTGGTGGGTGTGAGTCACCATGCCTAGCATTGTATGTAGTTACTGGGGATCGAATTCAGGACCTTGTGCTTGCGAGGCAGGCACCAGAACCACTGAGCTAACCCTCCGGCCCTGTTTAAGATTTTTTAATAACGAACATAAAACAATAATGATTACTTCTCTACAAATTTTAAGTTTTCAACAAACCTCCAAACAACTGTTGTGTTATGTAGAACAGTTGTTTAAAAAATCACCCAAACTCAAAGACTACGTAAGGCTCAAGAAATAAAAATAAAAATTTGAGTTGTTGCTATGTCATGTTTTCATTACCACTTAATTTTTTAATATTTTTGTAATGATTTTTCCTTTAAAAAAGCACATAGTAGTGATACTATGTGCTACTGGTTGAAAATGAACACCTTTTGTATACAGTTCTTTAAAAATGAATTTCAATGACTTTTGAGTATATAATCTTATTCTAAACAATACAAAGAAGCCAAATAATAACCTTTGTTTTCTGGTACTGGGCACTGAACTTAAGACCTGTGTTTGCAGGACAGGTACCAGAACCACTGAGCTAAATCCCCAGCTGCCAAGCAATAAACTTAAATACCTTGAAGCAGGCCCAATTTCCTCTAGGCCAAGGATTTGCTAGGCTTCCCAGCTATCCTTTCAGAAAATCCAACTCTGGATTGACTTACCTAGAACATCAAGAAGTAGGAACAGAACAGCAATGTGAGCAGGTCATCCAATAAATTTGCTGCTACTCCACAGTCATTAAAATGGAGTCACCAGAAGGTGAGGGAAAAGAATGACCTAATCCCACAGTATGTCAGAGACCCAGAGCAGCCTGCCGTTGTTACTTTGTTCTCTACAATCTGAGGCTCGATTATTTAATGAGATACAGTGGAAATTAAACTGAAAAGAATATCTGAAGAGGAAATTAAAAATGAGAGGTACAGGGCTGGAGATTTAGCTCAGTGGTTCCAGCGCCTGCCTTGCAAATGCAAGGTCCTGAGTTCGATCCCGGTAACCACATACAATGTTGGGCATGGAGACTCACGCCCACCAGCAATCAACACCACATACCACAGTGCTGGGCTTGGTGGCTCACGCCTGTCATCTCAGCACTCAGGAGGCAGAGACAGGAGAATTGCTGAGTTCCAGGCTTGCCTGGGCTATATAGTGAGCTCAGGGCCAGCCTGAACTACAAAGCGAGACCCTGTCTCAAAAAAAAAAAAAAAAAAAGAAAAATGAGAGGTACATGTCAACATTTTTTCCTTTTGGTGAAGTCATATGGTTTCCACCACTGAGCAAACTGTAGTGCTTCCTTCCGCTGGTCCTCAAAGCTTTCTCAGATGCCCCTTCCACCAAAGTCTTGGTTCTAGATCCAACATCCCACCAATGATTTCCTTTCTACAGCAGTGAGGGAATTTGTGCTGATCTTCAGTGACATAGGCAAATCCTCCTTGGAGGCCAAAGTCTACCAAGAACAAGGTAAGTCTCTGGGTACAGACTCTCTGATGTTTTTTGAAGAAAGTTCAATTAATTTCTTGTTCCTGGACCACTCCTCATCTTACTCCATTATAGCTTTCTTCATATGAACAGGAGCCATGTCACCCACTTCCTTTGGGAAAGAAATACATTCATTACCATGTTGTACTGTTTCTTCATGCTCATATTAGTCTCTAAAAAGATGCAGTCCAAATCTTTATCTTCAAACATCTTTACTAGTGATTTCCTAAACATCTGATTTCTTCCCATATGTCTTCACCCAGTAAAGTAGAAGTTTGATGATGTTTCAGTTTTTCAAAGGGACTATTAGGTAGTGCTGCTCAGAAAGGGATCAGAAGCTGTGTAAATGTAAATAAACTTTAATACCTATTGCAACAATACGGTGCTTGGGAAATTGAGAGCTGTCAAAACAATACAGACATTTTTCCATTTGTACAGCAAGACATTCATACTCAGCAATAGCCTTTTTCCTCTGGTTCTGTTCCTCTTTACCGAGATGTTTTCTCTCAGCTGTTTTGGATACAAATATGTTGTTATGGGTTGTGTCTAGATGTTCGTCCAGAGCCTCACACAGTCTTTTTAAGAGGTGTCTGAATATAAAATGTGTGATGCTAGGATTAAGGGTGTGTGATTGCTGAACCACTCTACTCAAGTGATTGGTTTGGTACCACCTTAATTCCAGTAGTTTGGATGGGATGAAAGGGGAAGAAAGACACTGTTAAGGTCTCTTGTTGCTTTTGCTGTCTTCTGCTATCATGGACTGTTGCCCCTCTGCCATCCTGCCTTGGAACCAGCCAATTATAGACTGAAACCTCTGAACTGTAAGCCAAATAAACCTTTCCTCCTTTAACTTTGGGTGTCAGATATTTTGTCTCAGCAACTACAAAAAAATAGCTAATGCACATGTCATCCAGAGTATAATATTTTAATCTGCTTTCCCCATACATTTAGATGCCATTCTCATAAAATGTTTGTTTTGACTTTCTGCTGTTCTCAACTTTTTATTTTGACTAAATCATTTAGGCTTAGATGATCATAATCATGAAAATATCTGACTCTTTTTCTTCATGGGTAGAAACCCTGTGTCTCTTGCTGCTTCTGGCTTTTGATTCCAGAGGTTCTGGTATGTTCCCAGGCCACACTCTTCCAGTCTCATCTATTCTGATAAAGATCACTTCTTGCTTAACTGTATTCTCCTTGACTCCTATTGTTTTTTTTTTGGTGGTACCAGGGATTGAACTCTGGCCCTTGTGCTTTCAAGGTAGGTGCGATACCACATGACTCCTATTGTTTTTATATTAGTTGTGTTAAAGTTTCTTTTAATTTATTAGTCTTTTCAAGTTGGGCTTTAAATTGTATAGCCACTTCCATATTCTCTATCATCTCTACCTTAATAATCCTGTCTTCCAACTTGTTTTTTTTCATTAACATTCAGGGCATGGAAGGACTCATCCTCTGTACCAGTAAATGTAGACTTTGTGGACTGCTAATGTTCACTCATTGGAGGGTCATCTGTTACATAATTTTTCTGCCATGTTTCCTGAAATGTGTTGATAGTTCAAAGCTGCTGCTAGTTTCCAATGGCTTTGTACTTGAATGTTTTTTGTCTCCTCTCCCATCAGACTGACTCCAAGATAATAATCTTTCTTTGTTGTTATCCATGGGTTTTTGGATACCACACTGCAAAGAACCCAGAGCTACTAATGTTGATGAACTAGATGGTGCAAAATTTCTAGCCTTACTATGAAATGACAGTTTATCATCATCAGAGGGTCTTAAGAAATTAGGTTTCAAATTTCCTGGAAAAGCAAATTCTTCATTTTGCCTTGGATTGAATTCCCCTTTATGTGATTCCAAAAACCCGTATCTCTTATCTTTTTCATTACCACAAATGTATCTTTATTGTTACTGTTTGCAATCAGTAGTATCATACCTGTCTCTTGAAATTTTATTATATTTTACCAATTCTAATTTTTTTCTTTACTATTTTGTACTTTATCTGAATATGTTGCTTTCCTTTACCATTCTTGTTTAGAATCTTTATTTCTTGGTGCAGTTTTTCTGCTTTTTCTAATTTCAAATGAAATATTTCCACTGACCTGTATCTTTTAGCTACAATATCCCTAAATTTTCTATTTTGTTTTTCAGCTTGTTCTTTCATTCTTTGGTAAGATTTCCTTAGCTAGTTTAATCTACCATCCTCTACCCCTGAAGCTTTAGTAACTGACAGTATGCTACATTTTTCTGATGGAAGATCTGTCTCACCATCCTTCCAATATGGATTCAATTCTCTTGCAGTTAGCTTAAGATTATTCAAGTGTGGGCCGGAGGGTTAGCTCAGTGGTTCCAGCGCCTGCCTCACAAGTGCAAGGTCCTGAGTTCGATCTTCAGTGACCACATACAATGTTGGGCGTGGAGACTCACACCCACCAACAATCAATACCGCATACCACAGTGCCCGGCGTGGTGGCTCACGCCTGTAGTCCCAGCACTTGGGAGGCAGAGACAGGAGGATTGTTGAGTTCGAGGCTTGCCTGGGCTACATAGTGAGCTCAGAGCCAGCCTGAGCTACAAAGCGAGACCCTGTCTCAAAAAAAAAAAAAAAAAAGATTATTCAAGTGCTTGGTTTTTGTCTTTATTTTCCTTGTTGTTTACTTTTCACCTTGAAGTGATGATGATGACACGGATTTGAATAAAATCAACTGTTATCCACTCATCCCTCTGAATAACTTGGCTGTCATCTTCTTTTTCTAACTTTTCATCTTTTACTTTCCAGGCCTTTTCCTTGTCAGAAATCTGGGGTCGAACAGCCTCCACCTACTCACCTTCAGAGTGTGATGAACTATTAGCTGATTCACTTTTTAAATTTTTTCTGGCTCTTTTTTTCTTGTCTTTCTTTACTTTTTTGAATTCTTGTCCTTTTTCTTTTTTTTTTTTTTTCTTCAGAGAATGTTCCTTTGAGAACTGTTTAACTCACTCATTCACATCAGGCATCCATGTATCCTCACCTCAAAGTTGTTTAAGTTCTTTCCACCATTTTTCTTTTTCCATTTGGATTAGGCCTGACACAACACCTCTGCCTTGGCAGTTCCAGTCTCTTCCTTCTGCTCTTCGATGTTCTTCAGCACTTCACCATTTTAAAGTGAATAATTCAGTGGTTTTTAGTGTAATCCCAGTGTTGTGCAGTAATCAGCACTGTCTCATTGCAGAACACTTTTACCATCTCAGGAATGATATGCTGTTCCTCTTAGCACTCATTCCCAGTTTCCTTTTCACCCCATTACCTATATATAGAATCATGCAATATGTTATCATTTGTGAATGGCTTCTTTTATGTAGTGTAATTGTTTTTAAAGTTCATTAATATCACAGCATAGATCAGTCCATCATTCCTACTTATGGGCAAATAATATTCTGTTCTGTAAACATTTCCTCATTTCATTCATTAAATAATGGATGCTTGCTTTTTAGCTGTTGTGAATAATAACGGTAGAAATATTTGAGGATAAGTTTTTATGTGAATATTTGTTCACATGTCTTGGGTATACTTAGTAATGAAATTGGAGGACCATATTGTAATTCTTTCTGACTTTTAGAAAACAAAGTGTTTTCTACAGTGGCTACACCATTGCATGTCTGAAGTCATCCCTCTCTCATGATGGTAGAGAAAATTCCCATCACACTCTCTGAGTTCACATGTCTATCTTGTCAAAGCAAGTCCTTCCTTCTGCAGAAGGTAGGGGTGCAGATCTCTTCCAGGCAGGCTTCTTTCGTGTTTCCTGGCAAAGCCAGCTCAGCCTTCCTCTTTTCTAAGCACCATAGTCATACCAGGCCTATGTCATGCTAACTCTGGGGAATGTAAATGATGTTTTCTGTTATATATAACATGGATCAGTCCTTTACGAGGTTGCTTTTGTCATTACTTTCAGGGCCTATAGAGATATGGGAACTTCTTCTCTTTCTTTACTTGAATATGTAGCTGTAGAATAGAAAACCATGAGCTGAAATCTTGAAGTAGCCCCTCCACAAGGGTATATTCTACTTCTACTACTTCTCTTTTCTTTCTTTCTTTCTTTTTTTTTTTTTTTTTGAGACAGGGTCTTGCTTTGTAGTTCAGGCTGGTCCTGAGCTCACTATGTAGTCCAGGCAAGCCTCGAACTCAGCAATCCTCATGCCTCTGCCTCCCGAGTGCTGGGATTACATGTGTTAGCCACCATGCCTGGCATTATGGTGTATGGTACCGATTGCTGGTGGGCGTGAGTTACCATGCCCAGTATTGTTGTATGTGGTTACTGGAGATCAAATCAGGGACCTTGCACTTGCTAGTCAGGCGCTGGAACTACTGAGCTAAATCTCTGGCTCTCTACTACTTTTCTTAGCATGTGTCTTTTCTGATGTGTCACAAAAAATGACAGTTTTGGTTTGTTCTTTTTGTAACAGTACCTTTTTAAGTGATAAACCGTCTAATTGCTCATGTGGCTTTTTATATTTTTGCTGGAACAATGAAGTTGGACATATCCTTGATCATGCATGTTCCTGTGTAAGAGATAACACTTGGCCTTTAATGTGTAGCTAAAAAATTTATGATGTCCTTTTGTTACAGGGAGATTCCACTGTCCAGGTTACCAGCTAAAATAGATCCTTTTAAAAATTCAGCCAGGCATGGTGGCTCATGCTTATAATCCCAGCACTTGGGAAGCAGAGGCAGGAGGATTGCTGAGTTTGAGGCTTCCCTGGGCTACATAGTGAGCTTAGGGCCAGCCTGAACTATAAAGCGAGACCCTATCTTTAAAGAAAGAAAGAAAGAAAATATAAAAATAATATAAAATATAAAAATAATAAAAAAATTTAATAGTATACTTTTGATATACATAATGATAATATTAATCATAGGGAATTTGTATCTGTACAATATAACATGATTTTTTTCTCATTCTCCTCCTTTTCCTTCAACCTTTCTTCCCTTATTTACAAAAGCTTTGTTTCCATTTTTTCTTATATTTTTTCCCTTCCTTTCCTGCCCCTCCCCCTCTCTTATTCTCTTTCCCTTGTGAATACTTTTTTCCTGCTTTCCAGTATCTATTATCCATTTTAGTCCTTGTTTACCCTTTGGGTTTCTCACATAGAAATAATGCAATGTATGAACGTGTGTCATTTATTTCACTCAAGGTGCATGCATTTACCTAAAAATGTTTCAAGTTTATCCTTCTTTGAGGAAGAGTAGTACTCCTTTGTATGTAAAAACCACATCTTTATCCTTCACTGGTTGATGAGGATCTGTGCTGTTTTCAAGATTTAGCTATTACAAATTGCACTGCTGTAAACACGAATGTGTGTATCATCTTTGGTATGATGCTTTTAACTCTTTCGGGAAGATCCAAGAGGGGGAATAGCTGGGTCAAGTGGAACTTCTAATTTTAGTTTTTTGATGAATCTCTGTATTGATTTCCAAATTGGTTATACCAATTTACACTCCTACCAACAGTGGAAAGGGTTCCTTTTTCCCCATCATCTTGCCAGCATTTGTTATTGGTTGATTTCTCGATATAGCCATTCTTTCTGAAGTGAGATGAAACCTCAGTGTTGTTTTATTTTGCAATTCTCATATGACCAGAGATTTTGAACATTTAAAAAATATATTTAGTCTATGTTTGTACTTTTTAATCTGAGAACTATTCATTTCAGATGTCTATGTTTGGATTGGGCCTTTAAATTTGAGGGAATTGTTTTAAAAAAATTCTTTATATATTCTACATATTCTTCATTTGTCTGAGGAACAGCTGGTAGATTTTTTTTCCCATTCTGTGGGTTGTTTCTTCACTCTGTTGGTGATTTCTTTTACCAGGTAAGGTAGATTCTATAGCATCTGGGAGCACATACACTCACTTGTTCATGTGCTAGAGGAAGACAAGGTCTTTACACTGAAGAATTGTCTGTTCTGGGTTAGGATGTATAAGACACCTGAGATCTATGACACTTGAGATGATAAAGGCTGGCTCATTGGATCAGAAAAAGTTCTTCTGTCTGGTAGGACAGAAAAGAGTAGGTTAGGAGATATAATGTCTTCCAGGATCTAGAAGAACAATGAGGGGCAGAACGTTAGAAGTAAGGCTCCCCAAAATCTGGTCTCTTACATGCTGGGCAAAGGGTTATTATAATGTTCCTTCCATTTCCCAAACTCTTTCAAGATATATGGGCCAAGTTAGGGGTAAGACAGACTCCCTGAGATCTGCTACTGTGTACTACCTTTGGCAAAATAATTTATAAAAGTAGGTTCCAAGAAGTAAAATTAAAATCGCCTAACAACCTGATGCCTAGTTATTGGTAAATGTGCAATGTTTTGAGGGCTGGGGATTTAGCTCAAGTGGTATTGCACCTACCTTGGAAGCACAAGGGCCCGAGTTTGACCCCCAGTGCCACCAAAAAAAAAAATGCAATGTTTTGAGGCCTGGGGTATGATCAGTGAAGGAACAAGTCCAGCTTTTTGGGCAAGGAGAGAGGATGGTGGATGTCCTGGAAGCGGGTGTTGTCATTTTTGTGTAAAAGTATATGTGGATTATGTTTCTGTAAAAAGTGAATGAATGTAGCCAAGAGAATTTACAGTGAAGAGACAGAATTAAAAATGATTTGTTGGGGGCTGGGGATTTAGCTCAGTGGTTCAGGTGCCTGCCTTGCAAGTACAAGATCCTGAGTTCGATCCCTGGTAACCACATACCACAATGCTGGGAGTGGTGGCTCATGCCTGTAATCCCAGCATTTGGGAGGCAGAGGCAGGAGGATTGCTGTGAGTTCGAGGCTTGCCTGGGTTACATAGTGAGCTCAGGGCCAGCTTGAACTACAAAGCAAGACCTTGTCTCAAAAAAGAAAATATCCTAGGAATGGCATGCAGAGAAAGTCCTATGGGAGCTGACATTGGTTGGACTGGAATATGAGAAATGTATAAGGAAATGCAGCCACAGCACTTCCAATTAAGGCTATAGCTAGCAAAGGTGCTGTGAGTGGGGCAGTTCCTTAGAAATCTGTGTTGCTATAAGCAACACGACTTTCATAGAAGAGGAAAATGCCAATAGGTAAAATAGTAAGTACCCAGTACAATCAGAGTCTGAAGCCAGGTGTAGACTATCTTACAAGAATGGATCCAAATTTATTGTCTGGGGCTGGGGATTTAGCTCAGCGGAACTGCACCTGCCTTGTAAGCACAAGGTTCTGAGTTTGATCCCTCGTACTACAAATCTACTGATTGCCCAGCATGTGCAAGGCCCTGGATTTAATCCCTAGTACCACCAAAAGTAATGCCATTATGGCTGGCATTATCTCATAGCCCACTCCAAAGATATAAAATGGTTTAGTTGAAAGAAATACAGAAGCTGGCAAAAATTGTTTCCCATTCTGTAAGTAGTCTTTCTTTATTCCAATTGATTTGCTTTTTGGTGTATTACAGCTTTTTAGTTGGATATACTCCCATTTGTTGATTCTTGCTTCAAGTGGGGACATTTAAACTAATTCATTTTCTATGAGATTCTTTTTCTCCCCACATTTCTGAAGGGCATATGTAAAAAATACTAGAAAATTAGATTTCTACCAAACTGTAGTCCTCATGGATCATAATCTCTGCTTTGAGCTCTCAATCCAGATTAGAGGGCTTTTTTTTTGCATTCATAAAGCTTGTGTGTGTGTGTGTGTGTGTGTGTGTAAGTGTGGTATTGGAGACTGATCCAGGGTTTTCACACTGAAATACATTCCTAACCTTTTAAAAAATTTGAGACAGGGTCTCACTAAATCACTAAGTTGGGCATCCTGCACTTAAATTTGCAGTTCTCCTGCCTCAGCCTTCAAGAGTGCTGGGATCACAGGTGTGTATCACCATGCTCCGCTCCAGATTTTTAGGGAATGAATTCAGATGGGAATTTAATCTCTGTATCAACATTAGTGTTGTTGTTGAATTTTCCCCTTATGGAAGAAAAGGGAAAGAAGTTTACTTTTTCTCAACTTTCCTATGAAAACTGGTTTCAGGATCTGCTCTGCCAATATATGGTAGGATCTCAGAAGTTTCCTAAGTGATGTAGTTATTCTTAAATAACCAAAGATTATGGGTCACTCCCAAGCAGTCAGATCCCCAATCTTATATAGTAAGTCCCAAAGCCAAGCTCCTGAAATTTGAGAAGTTTTTAGTTATCCTCTCTCTCACCTTGTGCAAAATTTGTAGTTTTCTAAGTATTTTGCACATATGTATGTGGGGTGGACCTAGTGTCCTGCTTTTACTTTTCCTCCCTCCATCTCCTTATTTCACTACTTTGTCTTGCTCAGAACCTTAGACATGGGCCCAGGTGGAGAGTGGATAAGTGGGGGAAGGTTGCGTGTTCCCATGAGGGGACAATTTTAAGGGGATCTTGGGGGTCTGTTATTCTGTGGGGAGATTCTGGCCAAAGGACTGAGGGAAGTGAATATGAAAAGGAAGAGGCCTTAGGAACAACAGCTCTAAGGCTCCTGGAATGCATTTTTAAGTTTAGAGCATCAGAAGAATAGACAATAAATTATTCTCAGAAATGTTTGCTTTGGCCGTTATGTCCCCTCTGCCCTGATAAGATTGCTTACACTAGGTCAGTAGTATAGCAAACCATGCCAATCCTTCCCTGTTCTCTGACCAAAACTGCTGTAGAAATATTGCAACTGCTTTCCTTGTACAACTTTTTTTTTTGATTTTTTTTTTTTTTTGAGACAGGGTCTTGCTTTGTAGTTCAGGCTGGCTCTGAGTTCACTCTGTAGTCCAGGCAAGCCTTGAACTCAGCAGTTCTCCATTCTCTGCCTCCCGAGTGCTGGGATGACAGGCGTGAGCCACCACGCCCCGCACTGTGGTATGTGGTATTGATGGCTGGTGGGCGTGAGTCCCTACGCCCAGCATTGTATGTGGTTACTGGGGATTGAACTCAGGACCTTGAGCTTGTGAGGCAGGCACCGGAACCACTGAGCTAATTCTCTGGCCCCTGTATAACTTATTTCGATATCCTTGAGTTAAGCAACCTCAGCTTGCTTCTGTTTTCCTGCAGTGCTCTTTTGCTGAAGAAGCTGCCTCTCTGTGGTTGAACTCAGTCTCATTTCCAAGTAACCTTTATATCCGTTAGCTGCCATGATGGAATTCTGGGCTTTTTATCTCTTGGTGGGGGGGCATATTCAGTTTTCTTCTGCTATCTCAGACTAGGCCCTATTGCTTTTGCTTTGATAGGTTATTAGATAGCGCTTATGCCCTTAGAACTTTTATTACCTCTTTCTTCTGATGGTTTGTTCCTGCCCTCCAGGTGCTCCTTTGGGTGCTGTCCTGTGAATCCAGTGTCAGGTACTCACTATCATGCACCTTCCTGTCATCCTTGGAGAACACAGGCCTTCTGTATGCACTGGAAGAACAGTGCATTCCCAAGTGAGACCTTTGGCAGGGACGGTAAGTTGTAGATTTTTGTCTTTACTTGCAGAAGTGGTAAAGTAATTCCTGTTTCACAAACTCTAGAGACTGTATTCTGAAAGTGTGTCTTTTGGCTGAGACAAAGGTGGAATACTTTTTTTTTTTTTTGAGACAGGGTCTTGCTTTGTAGTTCAGGTTGGCCCTGAGCTCACTCTGTAGCCCAGGCAAGCCTCGACCTCAGCAATCCTCCTGCCTCTGCCTCCTGAGTGTTGGGATTACAGGTGTGAGCCACCACGTCTGCCACTGTGCTATGTGGTATTGATTGCTGGTGGGCGTGAGTCACCACGCCCAGCATTCTATGTGGTTACCAGGATCGAACTCAGGACCTTGCACTTGTGAGGTAGGCGACGGAACCACTGAGCTAAATCTCTGGCCCAAAGGTGGAATACTTTTTTTTTTTTTGAGACAGGGTCTCGCTTTGTAGTTCAGGCTGGCCCTGAGCTCACTCTGTAGCTCAGGCAAGCCGCTGTGAACTCAGCAATCCTCCTGTCTCTGCCTTCCAAGTGCTGGGATTACAGGCGTGAGCCACCACGCCCGGCAAGGTGGAATACTTTTATCTGTCCCCGTTATGGGTGGAGAAAATTCTCTCTATCCCATGCTGTCAGGGGGACATGCAAATGCCACCTTTTCTCTGCAGGAGAAGGAAGTGGAGGTCACTGCCAAGTCAGCCTTTGTTTTTTTTTTTTTTTTTTTTTTTTGGGTATCTTCTGGTAGGAGCAGCTTTAACTCAAGATTTTATTCAAACATTTTTCCATTACAGTTATTTGAGATGTGAGCCTTGTGACCTTCTTTACCTTTCAGAATAGAGCAATGAAAAAGGCAACACTGTAGTGTTCATTACATTGCTATGCATAAGAGAACTCACTGCTGAATCCTTTGGTTAGTAGGTAGCATGTGATTTTTTTCACCTTTGTCCCTAAAACCTTTCTGTGCCCTCCAGGTGTTTTGAGTTAGCTAAAAAGAGAGAGCCCATAAATCTCAGAAAAGTATTTCTTGGTTTTCTCATACATCTGTTTCTCCAGGAAGTTGCAACTGCTTCTTTCTATTAGTCATGACTGGTGGTAAAATGCTCACTCTTGACCAAGGGTGACCAATTACACAGAGATATACTGAGGTCTGCTCTACAGTGAACAGGGTTGAAGGAACATGAACGATGGGTCTGGGAAAAGTGCAGTGACACTGGCTTGAATCCTTGGTTTAGCAGAGGAAGAAATCTCTGAATGTTGTTCTAGAGTAGTGGTGGTAGACCTATGGTGTATGTGCCACAGTGTGCATGTAGAGCCCTCTGTTAGCGCACAGACCAAGTCACCCCAGCAGCCAAGTGGATAATAATTGTTTTTTTTTTCTAAACTAAAATGGTCAGTATTCAGGTCTAATTGCAGTGTTGGCACTTTGTGATAAGTAAGTGGGTTTTGGGTGGCAGTCTGGCACTCGGTGTTTGAATGGTTCACCATTAATGTGCTGGAGGGAAGTAGTGAAGATTGCTTGGCTGCCTTAATACTAACCCAGTGCTTCAAGCCATATTGGCCATGACCACAGTTTTGAAGACAGGAGGAAGAACAGAAGGACTTAGATCACCTTTCTGAGATTTGGTCAAGACTTGTTTTATCTAACACAGTACACTACCTACCTACATAGATATTTCTCCTTTAGAATAAATATGTGTATGGCAGAGATCGAGGCCCCTCTTTCATCAATTGGAATAGGAGGATTTATGCACTAACAAGGTATATTGGGTTCTTGATCTTCAAGTTTCATAGCCTTAAATTCTCATGGACTCTATGGTGCAAGTTACTGGGCTGCCTTGAAGGCCTATAGGATTGGTAGTAGTTTTACTTTGGATGTAGAAATAAGGCTCAGATTGGATAGTGGATTTATGTAATTTGTGTGGGGCTTGCAAACCAATACATACAAGATGATGTACCTGGTACCATTGAATGCACTACTGTAGAGTTGTGTTAAGTACGTATAATTCTTGCCAGGTGTGGGGATGTGTGCCTGTAAACCCAGCATTTGGGAGGCTGAGGCAGGAAGACTACTGTGAGTTTGAGAACAGGCTGGGCTACACAGTGAGTTGAAAGCCAGCCTGAACTATATCATGAGACCCTGTCTCAAAAAAATCCCCCAAATATAGATTTAATTCTTGCTTGATGATAATGATGTTCTTAATGTACTATAATAGTGATAGTGGGATGAATGACAACCAGGAGCCACAAGCCTTCCTCAGTCCAGCCATGAAATATCAGTAAGTCATTGCAGGTGATTGGAAGGATGTCCCTAACAGATCAAGGAATAAATGAGGAATATGTCCTTAAAGAGACTACACTACCTTATAATAGCCCTGCATGGTCCATGAACAACACCAAGGTTAGTTTAGGCCTCCCTGTGCCATGTCAAATTCAATGCCTTAGTAGTCTTTTTTTTTTTTTTCCCCTTCGGTACTAGAGATCAAACTCAGGCTCTTGTGTGTCCAAGGTTGGCGCAGTACCACTTGAGCTAAATCCCTACCCTCTCTTACCCTCTAGTCTTTTTTGTACCTACACTTTGACATTTCACCATTGTTATTACTCACCATGGAGGACTCATTTATAGTGGTGGCCACACAAATGATTTCTCTACATCCTACTGCATCTTTGAAATCAAACCATATATGCCTTATAAAGGGTTTATAATGCAACCTCTGTTTTATATACTTCCTATGACCATTAGAATCATTGACTTTTCTCCATTATTTGGGTAAAACATAGAAAAGGTAGAAACTTCAGTCAGGCTCTTTGTACCACTATAAAGATGACTATTCTGATTGGGAGGACTATGGAAATGTATTGTCCTATAGATACACAATGCAATATCTGAATAGCATGAGTTTCAATTTAACCCCCTAAAAACTGGCAACCAACTATCCAAATACAGTTTTTTTGAAAACGTGTCGATTGAGCCCAAAAAACAGCCATGAATTATTTTAGAAAAATGATGGACTTAACTCTCCAGAAAGCAAAATTTGGTGTAACGTATGATGAGCTTGTCCATTGTACTTTTACCTCACACGGGTATCCTACTAAGCCTAATAGATTAGTCAAAAGACGGCCACTTTCACCAGTAATATGACTTAGAAAGCCTCTGACAAGCTGCATTTCTGCACAGGCTAATCTGTCACTATGAGTTAGTTCAGTATTGTTTCTTCATTCAAGTTCTCTCGATGAGTTCTAAAAGCAAGTAACATTATTGTTTCTTTCCCCTTTGCAAACTGACTTGGACCTGTTCATCCTGTGTCTGCAATGATAGTATATACAGGTATCATGGATTTTCTCTTTCCTTTTATGTAGCCACCATCAATCTAAAGGGAGCCAGTTGTAGCATATGAGCAAAACCCCAATTCCTGAATCTAGAGAGTTAGTTATCTTCCACTGCTAACTGCACTACTTTAAGAGTACAGTAGTGCAAATAATACTTGTATATGCGTGTTGGGCAGAACTAGGCAAACACAATTTTGTCTTTCGTCCATCTTTTGTCTAGTAGTACAAATGAGAATTCTGATAGATGCCAAACTAAGAGGAAGAAAGACTCAGGTAGAAGAGTACACCCATGCATAATTGCCTAAGGTGTACCGTGGCTCTTGAGTTCTGAGATATGAAGGAAATACTGAGCCATAGTTTCTCAGGGGAACATTTTTACTTTTCTATGAGGGCAAGGGACTTCATGTCCATGTCACACAGAGAGCCTTTTATCTGACTGATCACTGGACTCCCACTTAGTTCCTAGACTGTCTGGAGCTTTCACCTCTTCTGGAGCCACTTGCTTTTTGAGTAGGTTCTCTCGATTGACATCTCTTTTAAGTTATTCACAGGCCATTCTTTTTCCCAGGGTACACATATAAAGCATGGAAATCAAAGATCTTGCTTTTATAAATGTCAGAGTTGCTGTTCAAGCAAAGGTGCACTGCTACTCATCCTTCTTCAGAAGCACTTTTTGCCCCAACCTCTTGATTTTATTGATGTTCATCAGATACTAGTTCTTGATTCCTTCAACCTTTCTGGGCATCAGTCAGACTTTCTGAAGCTCCTGGTTTGCAGCTGATTATCTGCATCGAGGAGGGGGAATGGCCCATATTCCTGGGAAGAAAATGCCCAATACATTTACAGCTCTTTCCCCAAATTCTTTCTACCTTCATCCACAGAATCTTTCTTTTTTTGTATCTCCGTGGTGGATGATGTTCTAATACTAGTAGAGTGTTTTTGTTTCCATTTCTATGAAAGGTGACCCTGCATCTTACATTGGGATATAGAAGACTTTGTCATATGTTGTCTTGGTGTTCGGAGCCTCTTGAAGTCTCTTCCATGTGAAGATATATGTGTTCAGTATTCTGTTCACTGTGGGCTTGCCAAGTAGTACTTTTCTTTCAATTTTTACTATAAACTTCTTACCTTCTTGGACTTTGTGAGCCATCTCTCTGTGTCTGTTCTTTTCTTTCCAGTTCTTTGGGGCTTTCATTGAATATAATCTCAGGCTACTCACCATCATAGTACTCACCTGTGGAGACTGGAAAGTATGCACAGTATATATTTTGCCCCTGGTGCATTTGCCATTCCTTCCCAAACGAATTTTTCTCTCCTCTTTCCCCCACTCCAGCATTGAGGAGAGGCCTCCCTCCCTCCCCTTTCTTCTTGCCCTTTCTGGGATCAAACACATGGCTTTTGCACTAAGCTACCTCCTAAATCTTTTGAATTTTTTTAAAATTTTGAGATAGGGTCTAAGGGCCTGCAATTTCTCTATATCAGCTTTCCATAGGGCTAGGACTATAGGTATGTGACGCCAGACTACACCACAGACTAGTTCTCTTTCTCCAGTTTTTACTTTTTATTAGTACATTTTTGCAGATCCATACCTTGTAGGGAGGGGATTGTAATACATTCATAACACATCTTAATTCTCTCTTCATCCCCCTTTCCCTCCCTCCCTCTCTTGGTCCCCCAGCCTTTTGTAAAAGACCTGTCTTCCTTTTTCCTTTTATTTATTTATTTATTTATTTATTTATTTACCTACCTATCTATCTATCTATTTATTTATTTATGTATTGAGACAGGGTCTCGCTTTGTAGTTCAGGCTGGCCCTGAGCTCACTATTGTAGCCCAGGCAAGCCTCGAACTCAGCAATCCTCCTGCCTCTTCCTCCCGAGTGCTGGGATTACAGGCGTGAGCCACCACACCTGGCTCCTATTATTTATTTTTATTTTGTCCTTTATTTATTTTTGGTTTCTCATATAAGGGAAACCATGAGATATTTAAGCTTGTGGTGTCTGATTTATTTCATTTAACATTATGGTTTCCAGGTGTTTCCATTTTGCTATACATGAATCATGTTTATCCTTTTTAAGGGAAAAGTAGTACTCTATTGTGTTTGAATGTTGCTTTTTTTTTTTTTTGAGACAGGGTCTCGCTTTGTCATTCAGGCTGGCCCTGAGCTCACTATGTAGCCCAGGCAAGCCTCGAACTCAGCAATCCTCCTGTCTCTGCCTCCCAAATGCTAGGATTACAGGTGTGAGCCACCACGCCCAGCCCTGTGGTATGTAGTACTGATTGCTGGTGGGTGTGAGTCACCATGCCCAGCATTGTATGTGGTTACCGGGGATCGAACTCAGGACCTTGCGCTTGTGAGGCAGGCATGGGAACCACTGAGCTAATCTCCCGCCCAAAAATGTATATTCTGACTTTGTGGAGTGAAATACTCTGTAGACATCCTTTAAGTCCATTTGTTCAACAATTTGGTTCAGTTCAAGTATTTTGTTATTGATTTTTTATCCAGTTGATCTGTCTATTCATGATAGTGGGGTATTGAGGTCCTGTACTAGTATTAGTGCTTCTCTGCCTTTTTATGTCCATTAATATTTGTTTTATATAGTTAGTTGCATTAGAATTTGGTGCATAAATTGTTATGGTTGTTATTTCTGCATGTCAATTTCCTTTCCATATCCTATGAAGTTTTCTGCCATTACATCTGTGAATAGTTTTTAAAATATATTTTGTACTATCTTTTGTTTCTTCACTGACTCCAGTCAGTCTTATGTTATTTTTCCATCTTCCAATAGCTGCTGTATTGATTTCTCATGGTCCCTTGTTATTTTCTGTAAATTATTCCTTTCCTTTTCACTGGTTACAATCCTATCTTCTATGTCTGATATTCAGTCTTCACATTCACTCATCCTGTTTCACAAACATTCAATGGAGTTTTTAATCTCTTGGAAAATAATTTCAAGGTATTTAACAGATTCTATTACTTTTGTAATCTGAGATTCTATCATCTCCTGATGTCTTCTTTAGTGATATTAATTATATCTTTCCCTATGGACACTATCTCTGTTGTTATCTGAGAAGTTATTTCTGATTTCATTTTTTCTAGATCCTTTTTTTTTTTTTTTTTTTTGCTTTTTGGAGACAGGGTCTTGCTTTGTAGTTCAGGCTGGCCCTGAGCTCACTATGGTGCCCAGGCAAGCCGCTGTGAACTCAGCAATCCTCCTGTCTCTGCCTCCCGAGTGCTGGGATTACAGGCGTGAGCCACCACACCCAGCATTATATGTGGGAACCGGGGATCGAACTCAGGTCCTTACGCTTGCAAGGCAGGCGCCGGAACCACTGAGCTAACCCTCCGGCCCTAGATCCTT
>PVIC010037165.1:0-18219 GCA_004025085.1 Thryonomys swinderianus
AAAAAAAAAAAAAAAATGTGACGACTGTTTCGAACATGCTGACCCATTCAGTATTACACTTTTAGTTCTCCCCAGATGTACAAGCGGCCCAGGGTGAAGTCGTGACCGATCTTTGGGTGTTTTCCTCACTGGAGAGCAGCTTTGGGACTTTGCACTTGCTGACCACATGTTAGTGCAGCTGTAGAATTCTGTGCAGCAGCGGCTCCCAGCGCCCTTACTTCCGGGATTACCAGAAGCTCCTGGCTGGGTTGTATTATAGGACAATCCCTCTTCGGCTCCTGTTTACGCAAAGCCTTTTCAGCTCTTAATGTGCATTTCTATCTGAAATCTCCGGCTTCCCTCCAGCAGAAGCAGGAGAATGTAACCCTGCAGGGAGACCGTTTTGTTAAGGCTTAACCTGTATCACAAACATATTTTATCTGGCTGCTGCATGGTGCAGAGCGCGAGCCGCTTGGAACTATTTGTCTCTGTGGGATCCTCAGAGTTCTGAAGTAATACGCTGTCCCTGGGTCACAAAACAACAAAGAGCGCGCCTCCGGGGGATTCGTGGCCCTCCTTTGAGATCCTCAAGGTGCGAGCAAGTGTGGCCTACTCGCAGGAGATAACTAGAGAGGGCTTGTGGAATATAACTAGCAGGAATGTCACATTTGCATATGTGTGGATAATAGGCCACCCTGAGCTCCTCAGCTCAGACAGAGGTACGTTCATGGGGGAGGGAATGCTCTGGCCTGGAGCAGGAAATCCTAGTTCTTCTGTTCACTGCTCTGGCTCATGAAGCCAGTCACTTAGCACCTCCAAGTGCCACCATGCCTCTCTCTGAATTGCCACATCTCAAGCAGATCAGATTTCCAAAAGTTGCCGCTAGCAGAAATGCCATGTATTATAGCTTTCAGTAGGCATCAATGTTGGAAATTTATTTTAATTGTGTTATAAATATTCATTGATTTATTTACTGAGTTAGCACTTGTGCTTATTTTTAATTTTATAAAAAATCATATAGCTGGGGGCTGGAGATTTTAGCTCAGTGGTTCCAGCACCTGCCTAGCAAGGGCCAAGGTCCCTGCATTGATCCCCGGTAACCACATACAATACTGGGTGCAGGGACTCACCCCCACCAGCAATCAGTACCACATACCAGTGCCAGGCATGATGGCTCACGCCTGTCATCCCAGCACTTGGGAGGCAGAGGCAGGAGGATTGCTGAGTCTGAGGCTTGCTTGGGCTATTAGTGAGCTCAGGGCCAGCCTGAACTACAAAGTAAGACCGTGTCTCAAAAAAAAAAAAATCACATAACTCTCAGAGGCTGATGATTAAAAATTATTAGTATAAAACATTTCCCCAGAGGCCAAATTTTTCAGGCAAAAATAATGGTTTATGTTGGCTTGTGATAGTGCCAGATTTTCTGAAATATTCCAGAATTTAACAGATCAGTGTGGTTTCAATGAGACAGATATGAGCCCTGTCAGTATGGTTCTTCCCCTGGTCTATAAAGATTCCTGTTATTTAAATGCTAAGACAGAGGAAAAACACATATCAAATTTTGCCTTTGGTATTGGGTCGTAGATAGCACTCAACCTGTCTCCCAGATCCTGAATTCTCAGATTCTTATTACTAAGAATTATATATAGCAATTATATATATAGCAATTATATATAACAAGGCCGTGTTTAAGGTAGACTGTAAACCACGGAGAAATTGTAGAAACTTTTAAAGAAACTGTGGTCAGACTTCTGCACACTGACTATCCCGAGCAAGGGAGGAAAAACTTAGGGCTTCCATTTTCAAAGACTATTACTCTGAAAAGAGACTACGAGCCTATCGTTTCTATATAACTATTTAAAGATAACTTTATTCTCACATCTTAGTAATTATTCTTCAACCAAGAAAACAACTGCAAAGCAATATCAGGGACCAGATTCTCCCCTGAAGCCACAACATCTCTGCCTTCAGAGGGTTTGTCATCCAAGATTAGGTCACCCACCCAGTGGTGAGACACAGAAAGATGAAAACAAGACAGTGAAACAAATGATCTAGAGTTGCCCTAAAGAACTGTGTCGAGGGTCAGCTTAGTCATAGAGGGGAGGAAGGAGCAGGTCCCACACCACGAACACACAGGCAAAAGTGTGGAGGGGGGAAGGCACAGAGGACCCAGGCTAGAAGTAAAGCTGGGTTGTTTAACAGGTCCAGCAGACACCTTTCTCTCACACAGTTTTCTGTCGTTAGCCCCACTCCACACGACAGTCATCCCTCCATGGCCACGGGCAGGGCATTGGCCTCACAACATGCACAGGTGCCCGGATCTACCGAAGCTTAAGTCTCTTTCAGAGCACAGGCCAGTATTCACAAACCACCTCCTCCCATCCTCCGATACACATTCTCTCATGTCTAGATTGCAAATAATACCTCATCGAACCTACCTGCTATCTATAAGGAGTCGCTATCCAAAGTGATAAGACCATCATGATGGGAAAATAAATGTCTCCCCATGTTCATTGCAGACACACCTTTTTTTTTTTAAAAACCCAAACAGTTTTGATCCATAGTTGTTTGAACCTGTGGATGTCGAACCCAGGGACACAGTGAGCTCAGTGCTCCCCTGGAAACACTGACATATTTTCCCCCTCTCTCGTGCTGAGTCGTGATGCGCCCCTGAGAAGCAGTACAGTGCAGGTGCTGTCGATTTGTGGGCTGTTTGGAGCCCATACTGGTGAGAGAGCAGTTCAATTAAACGAAATAAATTCAGGTGTTTCATGAAATAAACATTATTCCACTTCAATTCATTCGATATACCTTCGTCACTGAGTAGTATCCCCTCTAAATTTTATCCACAGTGCTGATTCAACCTCAACATCTTAGTGTTTGTGTTATAAATCTAGTGAAGGCAAACAACAAATCGCCTCATTTTCTCCTCCACTGGCTTCTTTGGAATTCACTAGGCAATGAAGAGGTAGCATAGTTTAGTGAGGAAGGATACATGTTTTGATGGAAGCCAAAATATCTCCACTCAACTCCTCCCTTGGCCAGCACATTGCTCCTGCATTTTTAAGCAAGGTAACATTGTTAGTTTCTCTTCAGAAAAGTCAAGGGGCTGACATCTTCTTTCCAAGAACACATCCAGTCCTCTCACTGGGTAAATGTGGTTCTTCTAAAATTTTGATACTGAGCTAACGGATATTGTGGAACTTTCGTCAAGGAGTTTCCTGCTTGTGGAAGTATGTGAGGTCTCTGATCACAACAGTCAACCAAAACATGTTTATAGTTTTGCTTCCCTGCATGATGGGAGTTTATCCATGTTGCAGACACCATCAGTGTACACGTACCACAAGTGGAGATGGTGGCAGAGTGCACACACGTTATATCCACCCTCCTATGGCTTATCCCAGGGCACACATTCAAAGATGGGTGACACAGGACAATGGAGATCATCCCTGGAATGATGTGTGGACCAAGGTGGCTTCTCGGGACATCATTCTCTCTGATCTAATCCCTGAGGAAAGTGAACTAGAAGAGCCACCCTTGTGGAGACGGGAGTTGTTGCTTGGACATATGCAGCCCTTGGAAGTGAACGTGCCACAGTCTAGAAAGACTTCACCTTTCCACTAGCCACAGAAGTGCCTGCAACAGGGTGAACCCAAGACTGATAGCAATAGCTTCGCTCACCCTCCACCACTGCAGCAGAGACTAGAACTGTTTCCAGATGGTTCCCACAGGCTCCTCAATGGCATATTTCAGGATAGCTTGAGGGATTTAGCTCAAGTGGTACCGCGCCTACTTTGGACGCACAAGGGCCCGAGTTGGATCCCAGTACCAGGAGAAAAAAAAAAAAAAGATAGCTTGAAAAATTCATTCAGGAAAGATGTTCTCTGTGCAATACTCTATTTATAATGTAATAAGTTCTAAATAAATAACAGGAAGAAGAAAAATTCTAGGCATCTCCATTCGTGGAATTGCAAAAGAAAAAGTAGGAAACCTAACTATGAATGCTTTGATAGAGGATTTACAGTAAGCCTGAAGTCTAGCTGGTTAGTAGGGACAATTTATGGCACTGTATGCTTGTGGGTAAATGTATATGCATATCTATAAACATGGGTGCATTGTTGTTATGCTTGGCCGACATTATGAACATTAATGTTGAACTAAGTATTATAGAAAAGGAGATGTCCAGAGGAAAAGTTAGAGTGACACATTGTCCTCATAAGAGCAGTTGCATGGAGCTGGGCGTGGTGGCTCACGCCTGTCATCCCAGCACTCGGGAGGCAGAGACAGGAGGATTGCTGAGTTCGAGGCTTGCCTGGGCTACATAGTGAGCTCAGAGCCACCCTGAACTACAAAGTGGGGCCATGTCTCAAAAAAAATAAAAAATGAATAATCTCATGGAGTGAAAAATTAAAGCTAAAGGAAAAAAAAAAATATATGCATTCTTGGCATGTCTTTCTAATTAGTCTAAATTCTTTAAATAAACAAAATATCATGAATGTGAGTGAAAATGAGATAGAATATTAGCACCTGCCTCCTTCTTTGTCCTGAAAAGAATGGGCATGGGGTGGCCAACAACTAATGCCCCTCCCCCTTGTTCCCCTTTGTTCCCCAGCACTTCCCTGGGCGTAGACTAGGGCCACTTGCCTGAATGCTCCCCTTCCTCCAGGGTTACTTGTGCCCCCTAAACTAGCTGCTTTAGTGGGAGGGTGCATGTGACCGTCAGCTACTGTGCTCCTCCCACCTGGCCACTCCAAGTGCTGCCACCGCTCTCTGAAGAAATTTCTAGAAAAGTGTTCCTAATGTGTCCGAGATCAAGGGGAACATTAACATCCCCAGCCTGCCCAAACCCCAGTAAACTGTTGGTTAACCCACTTAGCTTTCCTGGAATTCCCCCAGCGCTAGCCCCGCTGCCCGCGCTGAGCCAGGACAAGGGTCTGTCAAGCCGCCTCCTCCCAAGTGTGGCTGAGGCTGCCATCGGCACCTGACCCAGAGAAGTCTGTCCCTAGTGTGGTACGTTCCAGTCTGCAGCAAGTGGCAGAACGGGCCCCCTGGGTGCAGATGCACATTTCTGAATGAACTTGGGCCTCTCAAAATCCAATTATTAGTTGGAATTAAGACAAAAATCTTCTCTGCTGGTAATCATCAAAATTAAGAGCATCAGAACTTCCAAAAGAGATCATTGGTGGATTTATAAAGCTAGCGATGTGGAGTTCGCGGGTTTTTTTTGTTCATCACTGCCACCGAAGCAAGTATCTTGTGCCTAATAAATGTTTCTTTCCTCTCTGGAATGTTTTAGTCAGAGTATAATCCATGTCCTTTGGTCAACTGTAATGAAAATCTGCCTTAGCTGCTTTCGTAAATTACTGTCTGTTTCATGTTTTGCTCCTCGCTCTTAGGTCAAGTTTGATGCGCTGGCTTGTCTCTCACCCTCTCCACTTTCAGCAGAGATGGCACAAGATTAAAGACAGAAATACACACTTTTCTTTAATTGGTAACATTGTCATCTCCTCTCAGAAGGTAACACTTTTTCCTTCATGAGCTTTTGCATGGAGTGGGTTGTGCCGGGATCTCTGCACACTGCAGTTACTTGACTCATGAGAAATTCCTGGTCTCCTCTGCTTTCCCATGGCCTCCCTGCAGGTCCGGCAGCACTCAAGATGTGTACCAGATGCTTTTCTGCCATTTCCTGGGCCCACACTGTGTTCACACATACACGTATGCAGCAATACATACATACAATTCACACATACACGTATGTGAGGATCCTCCCTTCCCTCCACCCACCTCTAGCTGTGGGCTGTGGTGACTCCCTGATGCCAAGGGACATGCCCTATTAATTAATAGCCCACATTTACGGGGTCCGCACAGGATTCTTCTTAGAATTCAGCTTCTTAGCTCAGGGGCAGAAGCACCTGTGTTTCTCTGGGCCTTGCGATCCAGCAAACAGTCACCTGCAGAGATCCCCAGCTCACAGTTCAAAGTCAGCCAGCCACACAGGTACAAAGATCCACGGCGATACCTGAGGCGACTTTCCCTTTAGCCCTTTAGTATAAAATCTGTGAGAAGGAAAAGGATTCACCTGCAGAGGAAGAAATGGAAGCCAAACCACAGAGAGCAGGAGAGAGGAGAGAAAAGTGGGTTCCCGTTCGTGTTGATGTCTCTTCTTCTTTGCCTCAGACATTCTTCCATGAGTCAGTGAGTTTCTGCCTCCACAATTTTGTGTCCTTTAACTCCTGGCAGTGTAAGTAGAACGGGTAGGAGAAGTCGTAGCTCACATCGGGATCCATGAGGCGTGAATGAGCACTCAGCGTTCCTAGTGCAAGACATCGCGATGAAGACGATCGCAGGTGGGGCAGAAGAGCTCCCACTGGGAGGAGCTCCGTGGCGTTCGAGGAGGGGAGAGATAGTCAAGAAGATTCCAGCTGGGGGAGTCCATGTTTGAAACTCACCGGATTCCCAATGTCTTAGTCATTTCGAAGACACAGACTGTAAGTGACCTTTATAATCACAGCAGCCTGCAGCTAGACGATTTAAGAGTTTCATCCGCTTCAATACAGACACAGAAATCAAATGTATCTACGTGGACATCAGAAAAGGCATAGTGGGTCATCAAAACTATCCTTGGATAAAATATACTTCAATGATCGCAAGCACTGAGGGTGGTGCGTCATCTGGTCTGGCCTCGGGAATCTCCAGAGGTCCTGCTCTGGCTGCTTTTGTCTCATGAAATGCACCAAATAGTTGGCATTCATATTGGCATTAGAGGAGAGTAAGCAGGAAACAAGGAGAGATACTTTTTTCTCCTTATATGAAACTCCTCTTGGTTCTCGTAAGTGCAGCTACTATTCTGAAAGCTTGACCCCATTGTGTTTTGCTCAGTTACACATTATTTCTCAAATTCTACGCTACAGTGTAAAGATACCACAGTGCCGGAGGGCACTTGTGAGGACTAGAATGATTTCAAATTTCGCAGCCTTCACATGCTGGAAGTGCTGACACACTTTTATCCCTGATATATATTCAAACAGTCAATAATATTCGATATGCAAATTCAACTCTACTGAATAACCTGACAGTAGACAGTCAAAAACAGCAAAATAATACTTACTTCTAAGAGAAAAGATCTGACTGTGAAGTTCTTTATCAGAGTCCATATTGGTGTCCACAAGAGCTTCTAACCGGCCACTGATGGTGTCTGGGTGGTCGCTTTATTCATCCCTTGGTCCAGAATCATATTTAATTCTGTAAGCGAGACAGTTCAGGCTTTAGCAGTAATGAGACCTCCCTCCCTCACCCTCTGTCGTGCTTCTCGACAAACAGAATAGCTTATTAGATCGAAAGTCCCATTCTGCAAAAAGCACATTAGGTGCTTTGAAGAGGGTTGTATCTCTAGCTACTCAAGTCTGAGCCACGAACACCTTTCTCCTCAAAAACAACTTCGGTTGCCCTCTCTTCTAATTCTTATGAAGAGGAATGATTACAAAACATAGTGAATATTTAAATGAAAACCAACAAATCCATTACAGTGAAAGACACAGTGCAATGAGTCCATCTAAAACTGTTTTCCCTCTTTCGAGAAATGTACAGAAAAGAGGAAAATAATTTAAAATTTTACTTCTAATGAGTTTAACTTTCAAAACCCTTCCACTGCTCTTCTTAGGATATTATTAGCTTATAATCATGGTGCTGCCCTTGGTTTTTGAATGTTATCCAAAGGAATCCTGATATCACTAATTAAACAGGTCCACCTAGTGTGTGTGCTTGGTTTTCCAGGTACATATTTTAGTCATCAAACAGCCCCCATTGTGGGGTTAATATGTCTACTTTAGAGTTACAAAAGATACATTCTAAATCTCATCCAGCATTACACTGTTAGTAAATATGGTGAAATGTTTGAGATAGTTAGCTGGTAATTGTGAAAGTGCTATTTTGCCTCATAGTTTTGGAGATCACAGTCCAAGATTTGTAGAACTAGTGCTTTGGGCCTCTGAGGTGAGTGAAGAGGGGGAAGTCACTGGGTATGTGTATGGAGCAAACCACTCCTCACATAGCCAGTATGCAAAAGATGTGAGGACAGGGCTGGAGGGTTAGCTCAGTGGTTCCGGCGCCTGCTTCGCAAGCACAAAGTCCTGAGTTCAATCCCCAGTAACCACATACCACAGTACTGGGCGTGGTGACTCATGCCCACCAGCAATCAATACCACATACCACAGCGCCAGGGGTGGTGGCTCACGCCTGTCATCCCAGCACTCGGGAGGCAGAGGCGGGAGGATTGCTGAGTTCGAGGCTTGCCTGGGCTACATAGTGAGCTCAGGGCCAGCCTGAACTACAAAGTGAGACCCTGTCTCAAAAAAAAGATGTGCGGACACCAAAACCCCTCCGAGGAGTACACTCCAGTTATAAGAAGATTGACCACTAGGCTCCACCTCCCAGTAGAGCCACCTGTGATCTGTGTTTCTAACTCATACTTCAAGGACTGAAATAGAGTGTGTTCTCGCCAATGGCTTCCCTATCTCTCCAGACCTATCCCTCCCACAGTTCAGGACTGGGAGCAGGGGTTCAGGAGAAAAGGTGGGCGTGTTTGGCATGTTTCTTGTGCTTCTCACACTTCTGGAAACATACATGCACACCTCACCTCACCTCATATCAGTAGCTGTGTTCTGATCCCTCCATGACAGGAGAGGACTAGACAGAAGTATTAACAGAGGAGAGGAAATTACATCCACTATTAAAAGCTGGTGTTCTCCGGATGACCTACCATTCAAAGATCTATTCTGAAGCTGAGTGGTTTCCTGTTTCCATTTCTGGAAGCTCTCACTCTTCAGAGGACAAATAGACTCACTTTTTAGGGCTCTCCTGTTGGCTTCAATTCGCAGGCCTTTTCCACACAGGTGTTCTTTCAAGAAGTCCCATGGTATCCCCAGGCAGTTGTGCAAAAGCACTTGAAGAAGGTTCTAGAACACTCACCTGCTGTTGCATGACTGCCATTCACTCTCTAGCTCACTGTACTTTCTCTTTAATCCATAGGAAACTGTGTCTGGCCATACATGAAGCAAGCACCGCTTGCCATGCTGAAGAAGCAGCTACTGAGACCCCCTTACTCGGAATTGCTCTGAGGCAAGTGTGCCAGTTCTTGGGCCCCAAGTCCACAGGACACTGACTGAGCTGTACTTGGTGCCTCAGCTTCAAATGAGGAGAATGAACATCTCCCTTCTCGCTGTGAGGACAGGAGTAAAGGTAATGTGAAATCACTCCCATACGTCTTCTAAGGAGAGTTTCTCACAAAACTCAACTTCAGTGGCTGCTATCCTGAGGCATGTTTGTTAACAGGAAGTAGGTACAGTGTCAATATTTGAAAAGAAATTTAATCCATCTTGATAGGTTAATGGCTGCTACTCTGGCTCTTCCACATGGTCCTATGTCCCCTCATTTCTTTCCATGGTTTTTTGGGTTGGTTTTCTAGCTCCCGTTCCCTTTGGCAGAACTAGGTGACTAACTCTGACCAAGCAGTTGTGAGTAGAAGTGACAAGAATCCTCTAATACCAGTAAAAAGCCCACCAGGGCCTTGTTTCTCTCTGACAGGACAAGTGGGATTACTAGATAAAGCCTCTGCATCCAGTTTAGGTCTTAAAGTGGAGAAGTTGGACTTCCAATGTACGGGATCATATCTTGGAGCCAGTAATGCTACTTGGTGAAGCCTGTGGCTCATGTTGATGGAGCCCAATCTAAGCAACCTTGGCTCATTTAGCGTTTCTATAGCTACAACAAAGTGTTTCCTTTGGAATCTGTGAACACTCATACAGACTCTCCCTGTATCTGTCTGTCTGTCTCTGTCTCTCTCAGTCTGTGTATTTTGAGGTTTCTTTTAAAACCAGGGCAAAGTCCCTTTTAGCTTTCCTCAAGCCCTTGCCATTGTGGACAATGGCACAGCAGAACACAGATTCAGGACTAGAAATGCCCGCTCCCAAAGATGATGGAAGTGTTTACTGGCCTTTTGCCCTTGAGGGAGTTGCTTGACTAGTTTTGCCTGAGTCCTCACTTGCAACTCGTGAATAATAACAAGTTCCACGCTATAGGTTTTAGGGAGGATGATGCTAGTGAATATTTTTAATGGACTTTGCTTAGCAAATGCCACAAAGCAAGTTCTGTAAAAAGTGAGACACAGAACTGGACATCCATCTCCAGCCGGGTACAGGGACAGTCCCCAGCATGCCACTCTATTCTGTCTTCCTCACTGCTCTCAAGGGTGTTAAGTTGTGCTATTGCCAGTTTGTGATGAGAGGTCATATTCTCAAGTTACCTCATTGGTCACTGCTCACAGAAGATGCTTAATGACTTTTAACCCACAGTTGCTCACAGCATCAACTTATACACCACCATTCTCATCAAACCAATTTCTACAATTTGTGATTATAGTTGCACAATGCAAGCATGTCAGAAGTTTTCTTTCTCTGTCTTCTGCAACGTACCAGAGGCAGGCACGTTGTTAGGAGCATCGAGCACACTTTCAACTTTTTGTTGTGTGTATGATTTACCCAGGACTAAAGGGGGGGGGGTTGCTTTAGAATTTGAGAAGAGGAGAATCACACAGAGGAACTCTGTGAACTATCATGACAATGTGAATGAAGCATTCTTATTTCACTTTATTGAAATTGTTGCTATTGTTAAACTATCAACTCTATACAAGGTCGCCAAGCATCCTCTCCTGGTGCATCTACCTCGTGATGTCAGTTCTTTCTGCACTGACTTAGATTAACAGACACAGCTGGTCTGGCTCCAGTGTTCCAGAGTCAGGTCATGGGAAGAAGCAAAACAGGAGCTATGGAAAAAAATTTAAGCCTCGTCTTGGTTATGATGGTTTTGCTTTGGATAAAATGTTATGTTTTTGTACACGACACAGTTAGACTTCTAATACAATGAGTCTTAGAAATTCACAAATAGAATATTACACTTGACAAATTCCTCTTTCTTTACTTTTTATGTAGGAACTTTATATAAATGTTTCTGTGAAATCTAAGATAACCTTGGCAGGACTCTACTCTCTTAGAATATATGTTCTCCTTGGACATTTTATTAGAGACCCTAACTTTTTATTCTGCTGTAAATTTTAGTTGCTATCCTATTCTTTACAACCAACTTTTCAGGGTTTAATGTCAATTCCTAATTTGACTTTAAACCTGGTAAGTTTTTGAGTGTACGTGACAGCATACCAGCTTCAACTTCACTCATTAACCTCTCCTGCTTTTGTTGAATTCCTTTGGGAAACACCGAAGACCAGTAAGAGGCCTGTGGACATCAATTTTAATTGTTATTTGTGAGGAGGATGTGTATTTAGATTCCAGCTGAAAGCAGATAGATTGTGGGTAAGGAATAGTCCAGGAAACAATGTCTGCAGGAAGTTAAGTGTCTTCATGAAATAGGTTGTTAATTTTTGGTCTGTATTTATTTTCAATACCACAATTATCTTTTTCAGCTATTTTCATATCATGAAAGAAAAATAAATGAGAGCGCTGCGTCATTCAACCTTTTCAGCATAGAACTCAGCTTTTGAAAGCTCAATCTCAGGCTTCTAAATGAAGTAAGACCAGTTATTAATTGTGTCTTTGAAATTCACACAGTGTCAGAATGATATGAACCTATACCCGAACACGCTTAGGAAATAAATTTACTTTCAATCCCTGGTACCAGGAAAAAAAAAAAAAAAAAACAAGAAATAAATTTACATTGGACTAGAAATCAGAATGAATGTCTGAAATTCAGTTTAAAAATAATTTTAAAATACCATATTTCATCTTAAAATTATATGGTTTTATACAGTATTACATATGAAATTAATTTACGAAACACGTGATAACCAATCACAAATCTTCTTATGTAGGCTCACATTATACTTTATGATACAAAGTTTTTATCTTGTTCCTTCATAAATCTTCCTTTTTTAATGTAGTAAGTGGAGGGATTCTTTCATCAGGGTCAAAGTGTTCAGTAAATTTTGGGGGGTAGACTGATAAATATTTTTGTGGAAAGTCATAATGACTTCAGTTTTCTACGTCTTATCAGAGAAATGTCTAATTTGATTTCTTCCTTAACTTGTTATAAATTTATCTTTAGAAACTATTGTATACCTTCCTAGAGACCTTTAATTTCATCTAGTCTTTTCCATGTTCTTAAATTCATACTGTACCTCTCTCAATGTTTTATAATAGTTAAATTCCATTCCAGATAATGTACTAGGTAACATATTGCCATACCTAAGAGGTAAACAGGTACTATCATTATGTCTTTGACCAATAAGAGGAGTGATTTCTAGTAAGATAAATATCTTTGCTAATGTAGACAAAAGTTAAATGTAGACCAAATCTTCAAACTCAGGTATAATTAATGTCAAAGCCTAGGCTTCAGCTGCTTTGTAATTCTATATTCTAAAGAGGTCCAGTCTAATTTTAGTCAACTTTTGCATAAAAGGTTTTGTAACTCTTGCAAATAAGATAACTTAAATCTAAATTAGAGAAAGCATCATCTTTCTTTCAATGGTTTCATTTATGCAAACTCCTCTCCTTGCACTTACTGAGTCTTAGCTCTCCCTAAGACTTGTAAGGTTTTGTATTGTGCATCCAATCAGCGAATACCCTTTTGTTATTCCCAGGCTTTAGTGAAGTCATTGGAAACTGTAGCCTGGCTGCAAACCCTGCTGCAGAAAATTGACATGGAAGAATTTTCCGTTCAAGCCATAGTAGAAAAGTCTTACCTACTGAGTCCAATTTGAAGATACCTAATTGCTAACTGGTGATGGATCTTGAAGTGGTAGATGAGCTTAGAAGGAAAGTTATGGTTGTGAGACCAATTGCCCCCATTCTCTGACGGGAGATTCTTCATATTCACCTGAGAAGTGGTGAATTTTCTATACCTATTTTTTGCATGAACAAGTTCAGTATTACAAATGTAATTCCCCTTACATGGAGTCACCTAGGTGTGACACGGTGAAGGAGAGTCTCGGTACAAGTTTTGTTAGTCGACTTTATGTTACTCTAACAAACACCCAAGCCAACCAACATATAAAAAGTACATTTTTATTTTGACACCTGATTTAGGAGACGCTAGCCCATGTTTACTGGCTCATTCCTTTGGGGTTGGGGAAGGACATCACTGTAAGCACAGGGCCAAGGGGGTTAATCCATCTTTTGGAGAAGATACTGTGATGCTAGATGCCCTTTGAAACTGAGTCTTTTATGAACTAAAGAGTCTTAACAAAGTCCACTTCTTAACGTGTCTCTCAATAGAGATCAATTCTTTATCCCCTGACACTCTGAAGGACATCCCATACCTAATGGACAGGACCTCCCTCTCTGAATTTCAATAAGGTCCAAAGAACTGTTTATTCCGCATAAAACATGTCTAAACGAGGAACACAGCGGAACTTATGTTTGGTATCGTTCTCGGAATTCTGATGGAAACAGATGACCTTCGAAAAAGTGTGCAACTATCTTTTTAAAACTTACAATGGCATGGTGTCTATCTTTGTCATTACACGTGTGCATTTCTATTTGTTTATTTATAAAATAGCTGTTCATGCGAAATCTACATCCTGTGGAGTGACTGCAGGTGCTTAATTGCTTGCCTGTAAGCAAACCATTACTAAGTGGCAACTCTTATTACACGGAGAAAATGCTCTAAGTAGAAATCGCATTAAATAAGTTTTACACTCTGTTTTGCAACAAATTCCACCCTCATATTAAATCAGTGTATTTAATTTCATCTAATGCTGTGTGTTTTTTGTTGTTGTTGTTGTTGTTTTTTGTTGTTTTGTTATGTTTTGGGCAGTGGACCAGGAGAGGGGAGTTATGCCTTTGCATTTGCCATTCCTGTGAAAAATCACAAAGACCAAAATAATGTGTCTTCCCCCAATATTCCTTCTTGGCAAATGGCTTAGTTTGAGCCCGAGGCCTGTGAGAACCAGAAAATGAAGGGAAAGCTCTAAAATCAGGGCCAAGTTTTCTTTTTGTGAAGGACATTTCAATTTGTAGTGATGTCCTTTTCCCTCGTAGAGGAAGAAGACTCCAAACAAGTCTTATCCATGGAGAAAGGCTGCCCCCTGCCACGCACGATGCATATGTTAATAAACTTCCAGGGTTTTTGTCTCTTCGATATGTCTTTGATTTTCTTGCTTCTAGAGATTCCACTGGAGAACCTAAGACACGCAGATAAAAATATTGTTCCCTTTTCTTCAGTGCAAATTAAGAAGTTTTCTACTTTTTATATGTAGCATTTGAACTGGATTGAACAATACACAAATGAGTTGCTAATAAAAATAGCCTATACACTAGTGAGTTATTAGTTGATGAATTCTTGAGACACTTTAGTATTTCTTGAAATAACTACATCCTTCTGGTGACTGAACTCATTGCACCTTCTTTTTTAAAAAAAAATTGAATTCTTTTTTAGTACATTTTATTTATAGCTCACAATCATACTCCACCTTGGAGAACTTGTACCAGTATATGACACAAGTTAATTCTCATTTTTACCCATATCCTTACCCACCCACAAACCCCCCACCCCTTATATACATGCTATTTCTTTTTCTTTCCAAATTGCATTTATTCTTTCCCCTCCTTATGTTCCCCCACCACATTCCCTTTGAATATTTCCTATTTTACAAAATCTATCCTACATTCTAGAACTCATTTACATCTACAGGTTCTCTTCCCAGAGAAAAGATGCAGTATTTACATATCTGTGATCTATTTATTTCACTTATTAGTATATCCTCAAGGTGTATCCATTTGCATATAAATGAACAAAACCTGTCATTCTTTATAGCAGAGTAATACTCCATTTTATAGAAAAACCATATCTTCTTTATCCAGTCAGTAGTTGATGCACCTTTTTTTTTTTCAAAATAGTAGTTGCTATAATTTCCCAAGGTTCTTTTGTAAGTATAGAAGAAAAAAAAAAACATCCCTTTCTCTATTCATTCTTGTTTCATGACAGAGGCAACCGCAACAAAAGACAGATGGAGAAGAAAAACGCAAGCAATATTTTAAAAATAAGCATTCATATGAGACAATAGTTTTCTAAAGGGAATGAAAAACTTGTCAAAATGGTGAAACCTGTGTATGTTCTGTGTGGTCTGATGGAGAGTGGATGGCCAGTCACAAAGCAATATGCCAGGGCAGCTACGGTAGGTGGGATTTAGTATAAGCTTCTGGAAGAATCGCCAGGGTTGCGTGTTTACATACATGTCCGTGACCTTCATCTTCAGAGACCAGTGTGTTCCTTTCCTGCTGTGACAGGGAGGAAACTTCGTAGGTGAGAACTGATGAGCTGTTTCAGGGGAAGATTAGAAAACCCTTTCTAGGTTTTATGGCTTGATTCCTTGAAGAAGAGAGCAGAACCCCTGGGAAGTCTTAAGGCTTGTGCTTACTTTTAAATGGCCAAAGGTGACACAATATCCAAAGGTAAAAGGGGCAGGGTAAGCAACGAGGGGAGAGACAAAAACGTGATGGTAACTAAAAAAAGTAACAATGGTTATGTACATAGGAGGCAGGGGACTGTAGGATGGTAGGGGAATGGGAGAAAATGAGAAATTGTGTCATATACTGGTACAGATTCTCTATATTGAGTGTCATCATGATATGTGTATATAATATACCAATGAATATTCAAATTTTAAAAAAGAAAGCCCTGAATTCATTTTTATATAATCAGATAGGAATCTCTTGCTCCACCCCTCTTAACATACCATTTATGATCATTTCTTTTGTGGACATATATTATATGTATTATATATACATAACATATTTATTATATGTACTATATAAATAAAATATATTATATATTATATATACGTAGTATATAACATACTATATATGTTATATAATACATTTTTCCTTTAAAATTTTCTTTATATTTTTGCAATTTTATATTTATAGTGCAAGAAAAAATACAGTGGTAGAGAATATAGCATAACACCATATATATATATATATATGATATATAAACATATATATATGTGGATATATAAACATATGTATATGTGGATATATAAACATATATATATATATATATATATATGGATATATCAGAAAAAAGAAGGAATAAGAAAGCTTCAAAGTTCACATCTAAAATTTTCTCTTCATTTTTAAGGAAGCTGCCACCATTTCCTTCCATCAAAGGAATCATGAGAAATTTATTTATTTATTTCTCCTTTTGGAAGCCGAGATAATTGTTTTCCTTCTTAGGCTAGAGTGACTGTCCAGCTGCATAAAATTTAAGCTTTTCAATTTCTTTGCTTTCTATCAACTGTCCTTTAATGAAGCAGGGTGTCAATAAAATTGAACAAAACTAAGTTTCCCAGTATGATAGCTTTCTTAACTGAGTCAAAATTGAAAATAAAATCGATGCATGGCAAGGAATAAATAGGCTAGTGTAAAAAAAAGAAGTACTTTCAATATGGACATTTTCTGTTTGCCATCATTCTCTTTATTTTTTTGCTCATCTGCTGCTTCTGACAACTTTTCCTCAGGAGCTTCATTCAAGAACTCATCCACTGGCATACACTGCCCTGGGAGTGTTTCTCTGTCCCATTATTAAGTATTGTATATTAATGTTTAAACATACTATAAACCCAAACTTAAAAACACAGAGAAGTGGACAACAGATGCAGATATTAACAAGATTGAGTAATACATGTAATTTAGAATACAGTTTGGACCCATGGGAATGCAAGAAATTTTTAAAAAGTGCTTATAAAAATAAGCAGCAATGTACACTTTTTGAAATACCTGTTTTTAATTTGTTGTTAAACAGTTCTTTTGTTTGTTTGTTTGTTTGTTTGTTTTTTGAGTCAGGGTCTCGCTTTGTAGTCCAGGCTGGCCCTCAGCTCACTATGTAGCCCAGGCAAGCCTGGAACTCAGCAATCCTCCTGTCTCTGCCTCCCAAGTGCTGGGATTACAGGCGTGAGTCACCACACTCAGCACTGTATATGGTTACCAGGATCGAACTCAGGACCATTGCCCTTGCAAGGCAGGCGACGGAACCACTGAGCTAAATCTCCGGCCCAGATGTTAAACAGTTTTGATGATTTAATGACATAAAGACACACTGGGTATTGAACTCAGGACTTCATGTTTGTGAACCAGATGTGTCACCACTAAGTGATGCTCAGCCCCACGCTGATCACCTTTATAGCAGTGAGAATTGAACTTTGTTAACACATTCAGATCTGCTAAAACATGAATCCTTGTGCCCCCAGTGTGAGACCCAACTTGACATAAAAGCAGCCATTTTGTTAAAAACCTCCACTTCGTTAAAAACCTCCATTTTGTTTAAAACCTCCCCGTGGACTCAGAACTTGTCTCCTTGGGAACTGTCCACCCAACTGATGGGTGCAGCTGCAGTTTGTTCGTTTTTAGAACATATGGTTCTATTGTAAGCAGTGATCTAATCTTTGCTATTGGCTTCTGTAACAACTCACTTCTGCACCTTACAGAACAGTAGAATGACCTAATCACCGCTGCATAGAAACTTCTTGTAACAGGTGGGGGGTTAGTAGATTTTGCCTTTCAATACCGTATCCCATTTTACCTCTGGGCCTTCCTAGGGATGGCCCCTAGCTGGGTAATAAAGCTTTGGTTGGACTTTAAAGTCATGTCATGTCCAGAGAGATTGGCTCGGTGGGACATGGTCCCAACACCCAGAAAAAATCTATTATAGAAAAAAACTCCTATGCATTATATTATTAACTATAATAGTAATTGGGAAAGAGCAGAAGAAAGGAAAGAATCCTATAGTCATGATGTTTTTGTGAATTCTGAGACATCAACTAGATTGGATACTATGTTTATTTAGTGTGACTGGCAGATTCATAGATGGAGTTAAGTAGCTATTTGACAAGCATCATGTTAAATACATTTGTATTTATATTCTCAGATAATCCTTAAAATAAGCAGATAAAGCAAAAATGTTCAAACAGTAAAACTTACACTAACTTTTATTGTAAAATATGATAAACAATATGTATTTGCTTACAAAAAAGGATTTGTGAGTAGTCTGTGTAAATAGAAGGAGGTTTGCTCTGTGGCACTGAGAATATTTGTCCTCCTTTAAAATCTCTTTACACTTTTTGTAATTTTATATTTATAGTACAAGAAAAAAATACAGTGGTAGAGAGTGTAAACCTAGCATAACAGTCAAGTGAACACTGGAGAAACACATAATGCAAGATATATAAAACCATTG
>PVIC010037166.1:0-18215 GCA_004025085.1 Thryonomys swinderianus
GGGAGGGAGGGGAAAGAAAAAGAAAAGATTTTTTGGCCCTGTGGCAGTGTCTGTCAGGAATGATGATGGTGAGAGGGCTGCTTCCTCCCACCCCAACTAACAAGACCCTGCAAGCTCTGAGTACTAGTGTCCCTTCTGGGCCACAGACTGTCCCTTTGGTGCCTCAGAGGCTCTCTGCCTGCTTCTGAGGTACTGGGTACTAGGGAGAGTGTAGCTCTGGTTCCTAACTGTGGTGTGGAGATTAGAAATGGTCAGCCTTCAGGAAAGCAGTTCTGAGAGAAAAGTGATGAGGTTTAGCCATAGAACACCCCACTTCTGAAAGTCACACCCAGATCTGCTGCAAGAGGTCCTAGCCCCAGGACAGTACTAGTGACACTGGGGCAGCAGATCTCTAGATCCTAGGAAACCCTGCACCCAGAATCTCGCTCGAGCTGTCTCTTCTCTCAGAAGCTTTTCTCAGCCACTGGACACCCCACCATTGCCTCAGCCTTGACCCACGCTCCCTCCTATCCCCAGATGCCCACCCGACTGTCGCCAATCTCAAAAATGAATTGGACACAGACACCAGGACTATCACTCACCTCGCTGAGGCATCCAGCATGGGAAAGATGGAGGAGAGAGCAGAGCACAGAGTATGAACAAAAGTACATCATGTACGCCGCAGCAGAACCAGGGAACCAGCTTGGGGAATGCGGTGGCAGGTGACAACGGTGTCCCCAAAAGAAACCAGGCATTGGGCAGGGGATCGAGGATGAGGGATCCAGCAGACAGATAAAAACCAACAGCCTTGGTCATTGGAAGCTGGACAGAGTTGGTGGGAAGTCAGGGAAGCCTTAACAGAGGGCTGTGGTAAGCTGGACACTTCCCTGCCTGGACTTTTGGGTAGATTCCCAAAGCTTTCCTCATGCATTGGGCCAGTGTAAAGTCACAGCCTCACACATTCAATTCACTAGATCAGTGCAGACAGGCAGATGCTGAGGCACAAGCCAAAGGTCTTCCTACTGCAAAGCGCTCAAAGGCTGGGAGGACACCTGGGCACCCTGGGGAACCACTCAGGGCCAACCCAGAGACCCAGGACTGCTCCTGTTTTAATTCTCTAGGAACAATTTGAGTAAATGGTCCTCAACTGTGGGGGCTAACATCTGCAGCAAAGGGATTTGCTCCCCGGAAGCCCACATCTGGGCAAGACAACTTACACTTCTGGCATGATGCAGGCAAGACAGCAACCTGGAAGACACAGAGAATTCATTAATGGGAGAAACTTGCAAGTCACCCACCCAGCCAGACCTTGGCAGTCAGACAGCACAGCGAGGAGAATCTGACAATAGGAAGAAGACAGCCAAGTACAATATAGTTAGACACACAGTTACTTTCTCCATGGCTATATGTGACTGAAGAGACTTGGATATCTCATTGTCCGCTTGGTTTTTAAGGATTCTACACTTCCAGTACCTAGTGAATGCTTCCAGAGGTTTTTAGGGAAGAAGGAACAGAAACATGAAGAATTGGGGAAGAGCCACTTGGAAGATTAGTGTCAATAATATCCCTTATTCTTGTTCTGCGTTGGCACTAGAAATTGAACAGAATAATTCTTAAATTTTTGACCAGTTCCTAAAGAACATGGTTGTAAATTTTGATCGTAATTTATAATATTCCTCAACATTTTATATTATGAAGCTATATAAAAAAGATTACATGTATGAGCAACCTCTTTTTTAATGCTGCTAAAATAGGATCACACAGGCCAGGGATTTAGCTCCAGTGGTACTTCACTTACCTTGGAAGCACAAGAGCCCGAGTTCAAACCTGGTGCAACCCAAAAAAAAAAAAAAAAAAAAGCTTCTGCTAAAATAGGATCATACTGGAAGAATTAAAAAAAAAAAAAAAAAAAGAGGACTGTAACATACACCTGTAATCTCACTGGCTGAGAAGACTTAGAAAAGAGAATTGCAAGTTCAAGGCTGACCTGCCTGCTTCTTGAGACCCCGTCTTGAAATATGCAGTTTTTCAAAAAGGTTGCAGGTGTCACTCAGGACAAAGACCTTGTGCAACCCCAAGTACTGAGAAAGAAAATAACTAGTTAAAGAATTTTTAAGAACTAGATATAATGAGTTCCAGAAGGCAAGGATCAGCAAACTCCTATCTCCAGGCCAAATCGTCCCGTCTGATTTCACTTTAAAAAGGTGATAAAACAAATAAAGAATGCATAGACAAAACCTTACGTGATCTGCAAAGCTTTCGCTCAATCCCGGGAAAGCCTGGTGCCTGCTGTGGAGAACAGAATAGTACCCATGGCAGGCACAGTTGGAGCACAGCTCAGCTCAGGAGGGCGAGGCCTCGAAGGGCCAGGCTGAAGCTGGGCTGGACTCCAGGGGGCGTGGGGAGGTGGAGCAGCACGAGCCACAGGCAGCCACCACACGGCCCAAGGCCAGGGGACAACATTCAGCAGGAATCAGGGGCCCCGGCCTGGAAGTGGGAGGCCCCAAAGGGAAGAGGTGAAGCTGGGGACAAGGTGTACCCTGTGCTTGGCATCCGTCTTTCCTTACCCTCTTCCTCACCCACAAGCCAGACAAGTTCTGTCCACAGGGCAGAATGACACCGGCTAAAAGAGGCCATCCCAGGAGCCTTTGTCCTCTGAGCAAGCTGGGAGCTGAGGCCGAAGCCCCCTGCGCAGAGGAGGTGTCAGGAGCCAGTTGGCTCACCAGCCTCTGTGGCCCAGACATACCGTGTCCCAGGGGAGCTAGAGGAACTCGAGAAGGGGGCAGCTGGGGTTGGGGATGGGTGTGTAGGTCGGACAGGAAGCCTGAGCCTGGTGATGCAGGAAGGATGGGAGGGGCATATTCCTGAGGGGCAGCTCAGGGTCCTAAGGCAGGACTCACTTCAATCAAAAACATGATTCACATCAGGGAGGGAGGGATCCAAAAGACACTCGCGAAGTGTGTACCAGAAATTTTGTTCCAGAGTCCCACTCCCTCTCCCTGATTCCCTCCTCTCCTTTGCTGCCATGAAGCATCCTCCAAGCCTCAGTGATAGGACTTTCAGCTTTAGGTTCCTCTTCTAAATCCCTCCCTGTCAGACAGCCTTCTGGGCCCCGCCTCCACCTCTCCCTGGGCCCCAGGGGAGAGTGAGGCTGGAGTGGAGGAGGTGGGGGAGTGTGACCCCAGAGTTCCAGCTGTCTTCCTTGGGCACCGAGAGAGAGAGGTGTGGAGACAATCTGCAAATTCCAGAAATGCTTGGCTGAAATTAGATTTTATAGGCAGCTGCTTATGCTGAGGGCTCCACTCCTCCAAAGACACCAGTCTGTCCCCTTGCCATGCACACCAGGCCCCAGGAGGAACCAGGGAGGGAGCCAGGAGCCAGATGAAAAGGTCTTATGTCTGTCCCCCCCCCCGGACGACCCTCCTTCTGGTGGGTGTTTGGCTGTGGCGACTCTCCCCTCTCCCTCGAGGGCCCCTGTCTCTAGCGTGGGGCCTTCTGCCAAGCTCTGAGACCTGCCCCCATCTGCTCCGATGACACATGCCAGGCCCAAGGGTCCTACACAGGCATGAGGCCCGGCCTGGGCTTTGACACCCACCAGACAAGACCCCTGACAGGCTGTGGGGAAGATAAGCAAGGACCTGATAAGGAGTCAGGATATAGCCAGCAGCAAATGCAAGGCTTGGAGAGCTGGATTCTGTCTCCTCCACAAGGGGAGAGCAAGGAGATAATCAGAAAGCCCCTGAGAGGAGGGAGGGAGAAGAGGCTATGGTGCCTGCCTCAGGACTACGCTCTTCCCGCCCTGGGCCCAGGTGGAAAAGCCAGTCAACTACAGATGAGACGAATTTGTGCATGTATAAGTATTGGGGTGTGTGTGTGTGTGTGAGTGGGTGTGAGTGTGTGTGTGTGTGTGTGTGGGCATGTGCATGCATGCGTACGTGCAGCAAAAAAGAGGGAGGACACAAATATCTAGGTAGGTTCATGCTGTACCCTGCTCCCCAACCCTGTTCCTGGACCCAGCTCAAGAGTAGCTTTGCGCTTCTTGGCTGGCTGCTAACAAACTGGACCCTCCAGTTTGCACTGTGCCTCGCCCCACCCCCTGCTCTTTGTGCTCCAAATAGGAAAGCCCTAACCCTGGAGGTGCTTTGGGACAGTGACCCTCAAGCCTGGCCAAATGCTGCCTTGGGCCTTTGTCCTCTCCCCAAAGCCCATGGGACCGCACGCTGGGTGTTGCCCTAGGCTACATGGTCCTGGGCTCTTGGGTTCCCATCCTCAATGCTGTCCACAGAGGACCCCTGATAGCTCAGAGCTGAGTGGTAAAGCAGGGCTGGCAGTCAGCCTCACCTGCTCACTTCCTTCTGAACAGACAGGATGGCAAAGAAGCCTAAGAGGTCCATCAGAAACAGAGAACAAAGAAGCAAAATGGAGGCCATGGTGGCAGGCACTCCGGTCTGAACCTCTAAACTCCCAAGACCACCCGCCAGAGCTCCTTCTTATGCTTCCGACACTGCTTGCCAGGCTCCTTCCCAAACTTCAAATGCAGCTCACATTGTCAATGCTCTGGGCCACATGCCACCCTCTTCCCCTAGGTGCCCTCTTCCTGCTAGGCCTGCCGGGCAGTGCCTTGTGAGAACTGGTCCACTTGGCCCTGCCTCAGGGATAAAGTCTGCCTCAGGGCTCTTGTCCCCGGAAAGCTTAGCCCCCCCTTAGCCACCTTGAAGCTGGGGGATGTCCAGCCAGCAAACTCACTGTTCTAGGCAGGAAACAACTTCTTCCATCTCTGAGACCTCACTTCCGCCTCATACCAAGCCCAGCTTCCCTACCTGGCCTTGAGCCAGGCCCAAGGTCCTGGGCTGCACACACTTACCTCGTTGGGTCCTGGGGAGCGAGGCTGGCCTGAGCCCCACTGCAGACTGCAGACTGAGGGGGCAGAGCCGAGGCAGGCTATGAAAACTGTGCCCAACGGCAACTGGCCAGTAAAAATAGAACAGCCCACTGCCCCTCCCCTCCACACACACCTCAGGGGCACCGACATTGTGATGTACACCACAGGCCCACAGGCTGGAAGTCTGTGTGCAAACATAGGCGCTGTACACCTGGAGGACACCCAGTGGAGAAAGCCATCCCTCACCCATTGAGGGAGAAAAGAGAAGGAAGAATGAGACCAAATGTGCGGACTGGACAGGGTTGGGGTGGGAAGGTAATGAGGGGCTGCAGGGACACTGGGAGCCCCAGAGAGATCAGCAGGGAGCCACCGAGCTGACACTACCTCTCCTGCAAAGAAACACAAAAGTCACTTCCCACACCCCAAAAAGGCCCGGGGAGACTTGGCTTTGGAAAGCTGTGTGTGTCTCTGATGCACAAGGGAGGTTCTTAAAGGGTCCCAGGGTGTGTTCTCAGGTCAATTTGGGCACCCATGGCACCAGGGCCCCCTTATGCTTGGGGAAACCCAAGAGTCTGCACCCCCTCCAGCTGGGTGCCCAGGGCAACTTCCCAAATTCTGTCCCCACCTGGATCTCGGAGAAATGAACTCACCTCTCCCCACCTCAGCATCTCCAGCCAGAGTCCAGATAACCCCAGGAAACAGGGGGCCACAGGGGCTGCACCTGTTCACTGGTTATTTTTAGGACTGTTGATGAACACATAATACCCACCCTATAGTCAGAGAAAGACAATGCCTGCTATGTTAATCCCATGGCTATTATAGTCCGTCAGCTCATGAGCCAGGCTGGGCAGGGCAGGCAGGACACTGACCCCTCTTGGAGGCCAGGGAAGGGCCTTGCAAGCAGCAGGTGGTAAGGGGGCTCTACCATGCTCCGCCTGGGAGAGTCGGTGGGCAGGAGTGCCCTCCCCTGCTCCCCCGGCTCCCAGGTGAAGTCCCTGCCCTCTGGATGCTGACTTGCTGCCGCCTGAGAGCAGGGGCTTCCCTGCTGCTCTGAGCATATCAACCTTGGGAAGCTCCATGCTGGAAGGCTTCCAGGGAACAAGGACAAGGCCTGGGGATAAGGGGATGTCAGATTCTGAGTAGGAGGCTGGGGTGAAAGTCGGAGGTAGGTGCCAACCACGCAGAGCAGCTGGGAGGCTAGAAAACGTCTCGGGGCTTGGGGGAGGCTGCAGGACTTCATTGCTTGGCTTTTCGTTTCAGTCCTGGGAATTGAACCCAGAGAAAAAAAGCTATATCCTTTTAGCCCCAGCTTTTTTTTTTTTTTTTTTTAGATAAAGTCTTCCTCACTAAATTGCTCAGACTAGCTTCACAGGATCCTCCTGCCTCAGCCTGCTGAGCATTAGGATTACAGGCTTGTGCCACTGTGTCTGGTACCTTGTCTTTTTATGTTTATTATGCATACAATCGTTTTCTTGTAAACTTTCATATACACCAAAAAGTAAAATGATCACAATGAATCCTCCATATTTTTGAAAGGGAAAAATAAAGCGAACAGATTGGCAAGTATAAACCTAAAGGAAGGTCATCAAGACATAGCAAATGCAGCCCACCAAGGGGACCTCCTCTCTGGAGGAACCACAAGCTCATGGACTCCATAGATCTTGGGGTATCAGACGCTGTCAGGCAGAAGGGAGCCTTGGCCCCTCACCCTAGGTCCCTGGGCCCTGCTCCACTCCACTCCTTGGCCCCTCGCCCCACCAGTGCACTATCCAGCTCTCCACCCTCAGGTCTACTCTGGCCTAAGACACCTGGTCAAGTATGGAGGGGAATAATGGCTTCACCCTCAAGCATGTCAGACTTTCCCCTGCTGTCTGCTCGGAGGTGACCTTCAAAGACGAAACTGTGGCCAGGTGTGGGCCCACCCATAATTCAGTGCTCATGAGGCCAAGGCAAGAGGAGAACAAGTTCGAGCCCATCCCTAGTAATTTAGGGAGACTGTCTCAAACACACAGACCGTTGTCTTTGAACCTGCTCAGTCTCCCTTTATCTACACGGTAGTGTAAGGCTCCAGAGCCCTCTCAGGGCCCAGTGATCTCTGCTAGCAGGCATCCCCACCCCAGTGAGGGCTTCTAAGGGCTGTCTGCCTGCTGTCCTACTTGTCCTGGCGAGTGCACTTCCACAGCCTCTCTCCTGCCCTCCTCAGAGGTCACCTCCTCTCCGCACAGCAAGGCCCAGCTCACCCCTTCACACTCTTCCTACAGATAGGATAGCTGGATCCTCAGAGCTACGTGTGTTGGGGGCCATGGAGGACACCCCACACATAGGGAGCCAGTTCATGGCCTGGGTTGAGCTTCATGGGATTAATGTGCTGTGGCCAACTGAATAATGCTCCCCCAGAGGTGCCCATGTCTGAATGGAAGTGTGAATATATCACTTACATGACAGAGGAAGGGAGCAGCCATGGCCCAGCTAGAGACTGAGATGGAGATTATTCTGGACCACTGGGTGGGCATGATCTGGTTACCAGGGCCTTCATGAGGACGAGGGTGCAGGTTGAAGGATGTGACAAAGGAAACAGAGGTGAAAGAAAGAGGAAGGAAGATGCTACGCCATTTGTCCTCAAGACAGAGAAAGTGGCATGAGCTGTGGGATTCAGGTTCCTCTGAGCTAGAGCAGCAAGACACAGCCACTGTCCTGGTCTGCAGAAGGAAGTAGGCTTCAACGTGGCCTCTCAGCCCCTTGACACTGCTTTTGGGCTTTGTCCCCCAAGAACCAGTCAATAATAAACTTATACTGCTTTGAATCATTGAGTTGGTGGTGATTTGTTACAACAGCAATAAGGAACTAATACACGTGCTTTTTGGGCCCTGGACTTCACAGTTCAGGTGTGCTGGGAACCGGCAGGCAATACGTGGAATTGAATGAGAACCCACCTGGTTCAAGGCACCCCACAGATACAGCCTCACACTGCCCCAGCTAAAACCCAGCCCTGGGGGCCAGGCCTTCCTGAAAGCCAGTTCTGAGGCTGCTGAGAGGATCCGGAAGTCAGAAGAAGTCCAACTAGGAGAAAAATAAGGCCCGAGAGGAGAGGGTGACTAGAGAGGTCTCTTATATGTCAGCCTAGGCTCCCATCCCACTATCCTGCAGGCAGACGCTTCCCTAAAAATAACATTAGCCAGGCATGGTGGTGTACGCCTGTAATCCCAGCACTCAGGAGACTAAGGCAGAGGGATCTCCGTGATTTTGAGACCTGCCTGGGCTACACAGTGATACTCTGAGAAGGAAAGAAAGAAAGAGAAGAAAGAGAGAAAGAAAGAGGGAAAGAAAGAAAAGAAAGAAAGAAGAAAAAAGAAAGAAAGAAAGAAAGAAAGAAAGAAAGAAAGAAAGAAAGAAAGAAAGAAAGAAGAAAGAAAGAAAGGAAAGAAGGAAGGAAGGAAGAAAAAGGAAGGAAGGGGAGGGAAGGAGGGAAGGAAGGAAGGAAGAAGGAAGGAAGGAAAGAAGGAAAGAGGAAGGAAGGAAAGAAGGAAAAGAAGGAAGGAAGGAAAGAAAGAAAGGAAGGAAGAAAAGAGAAAGAAAGAAAGAAAGAAAGAAAGAAAGAAAGAAAGAAAGAAAGAAAGAAAGAAAGAAAGAAAGAAAGAAAGAAAGAAAGAAAGAAAGAAAGAAAGAAAAAGAAAGGGAAAGAAAGGAAGAAGGAAAGAAAACAGGATTGAAGAAAATAGACCCAAAGTCAACATTATTCTCCTTCTAATTCCTCTACCATCCTTCCTTTTAATTCTAACATGACTCACTCTGTTCAGCCTTCACCAGGGACTCCAGAACCTGTAGGTGTCCTTTGAGCAAACTGGAAGACAGCGCCCCCTCCTGGAGCACAGAGATACAGGGCTTCTCCAGCAACTGTGAGATGCATTTCAGGCTCTGCTCCTGGCCTGGTCAAGTCTCACTTGAGGTGAACAATGTATTCAGCCGCACCCACCATTCTCCTAGATCAGTGATGGTGAACCTTTTAGAGACGGAATGCCCACAACCCAAACCACCCTTATTTATCACAGAGTGCCACCTCTGCAAAGACACTGAATACTGAGGTATTTGGAAAAATTTATACAACCAGTCAGGTGCCAACAGAGAAGCCCTGCATGCCCACTTCTACATGCGTGTAGGTTCACCATCACTGTCCTGAACCTTCGTCCTGCTCCTACTGTTCTCATTAGGCCTCCTGAGGTTGGTGTTTCTGTGGCTCCTTAGTTCATTGGGAAACCAATGGGACAAAGCCCAGAGAAGGCAGCAGGGCTGGAGCCAGGAGGAAGGGTCACGTCCGGGACAGAGAGAGGGCCTCAGACCTGAACGAGTCTCCCCAGCTTCCAGTGTCATCATTGTTGAAAGTCCCCAGGGCAAAAGAAGGAAAGTTCCGGCCGAAGAGCTAAGCCTTGTAAGGCCATGGTGGTGGAGTAAGGCCTGTCACCTCCATGACAGACACCTGTCAGCCCCGCTGCCCTGGCATTGTCTGGGAAGCTCAGGAGCCCAAATTAGCAAGTGATGGGGCCCAGCCCCTCCCCCGGCGCTCAGGGCCCATGCTCGGAGATGGAAGCACAGGCCTCTCCCTGCCCCTCGCCCAACCCTATCCAGCCACCAGTTGCTCCTGGGCCATGTCTGCTGCTCAGTCCAGGGTGGGGCCCAGAGGAGCTAGAACTGAAGGAGCACAGACACCCATCAATTTCCTACCACAGATCAGCTCACTATGAAGGTCTGTGGTATTAGAGACAGTGCCAACCCTGGGAGCCTACAGCTCTGTCATTCACTGGCCACACACTCCTGTGTGACCCAGAAAGCCCCTCCAAGACTCTCTTTCCTCATCTGTCAAACGGTACATCAAGAGTGCACACCTCAGAGGGTTTGAATATGGTAAAGTACACTAAGGGCTTTCCAAACGCCTGGCCCAAGGCAAAGGCTCAGTAGGTGTTAATTCTTAGGATATTCTCATTTTAGCACCTCTGAGGTAGGCTCTATTCTTAACCCCTTAAATGGGGGCTCCAGTGGCCCCACAGCAAGGTAGAGGCAATACCTAGAACTGCACACATGTGTCCGGTGACAAAGGCTGAGCTCCTTCTCCAGCCCTGAGTCTGACACACTGTCAGCGCTCAACAAACACCTCCATGTCTTCACTTTCAGTCAGTGAGGGGGTGGGTTCCACTGGGAAATTGGAATGGATGGGCTTTGGGCACTCAGCGCTCCACCTAATTCATTCCAACATTAAAAACCATAAGCTAAGCTTTGAATTACTGATTCTTGATTTGCCAAACTTGAAGAGGTTTGGCTATGAGCAACACATGGTCATTAGCTGCTACTGGCAGCCCTGAGACCCTGAGGAGGGGCCCTCACTTGTGCTCCAGGGAGGCTTGGCCTGGGTGGGGCGCTGTTGGGGTGAGTGGAAGCAAAGGAGAGGTACACAGAGCAGACGCAGGAGGAGCCCCAGCAGGTTCCTGTGACTGGGTGCGGCCCTGTGCCTGGGCTCCTCATTCAGTTTGAGTTTCTCACGCTGGAACTTCCACCCACACCCTCTTCCCCAGCTGTGGGTTCCTTCCTCCCCCTATCTCCCTGCTCCTAGGGCTCTAAGTGGCTCTACTCTGAGTCTTCCTGCACCCCTCTGCCTGCCTCCTCCCACCAGCCAGGGGCCCCAGTGAATGAAGAAGACCAAGGGGGACCCCAGTGCCACCCCCGGGGCTGATTCCGTGCTTCAGAGTGAGCCTCCACCTGGGCCTGGGCCTGGCCAGCCCTGGCAGGTCCCTGCAGATCAGGCTGCCTGGGCAGAAGTCCCTGTAATAAATGGGTAGGGTTCGGGGCTATCCTGGGAAGGGGAAGTCGGGAGCGAGCTTGCAACTCAGGTGAGGACTCCGCCTAGAAACGAACGCTTCACACACCGGCCTGCGAGCAGTCAGTGAGCCTGGGAACTAGGACACACGGTCACCTCATCTCTCTCAGTGCCACCTCACCCTACCCACTGTCCCTGCCCAGCTTACCCAGCACTGGGACCCCAGCCCTGCACCTCTTCTGCCAGTGCCCAGTTGCCCTGCACCCCTCTCTGGCCTGCACTGAAACTCACTATGTGGATACCCTGCATCCAGGCCTTTAGCAGGGGGCAGAGACGCCACTCTCCAGCCCCCTGGAGTCGCTGCTCCCCTCTCTGTGTGGCTCACCTGTCTCTGGGACTGTCCCCACCGGACAGCATGTACACTGCGCACAGCCTCTGCTGGCCAAGTGGTGTCTCAGCACCTCCAGAAAGGCTTGTTAAAACCCAGGGCATGGCCCCAACCCCAAATTCTGACTCAGCAGGGCTGAGAACAAGCCCAGAAGTCTGCTTTTCTACAAGGTTTCCCCTCAAGAACCACCTAAAGGCCTGGCTTCACCCTGATGCCACAGCAGGGCCCTTCCTTGAGTTGACCACAAACAGCCCAATCACCAGCAGCCCTGGCCCGCACCCTGTCCTGCCCTGTCTCCCATGCTCTGGCTCCAGGGGGTTCGGGAGGTCCCCAGAAGTGCCACCAGTCCATCATTCACATGTCACGCCCCCATGGAGGCCTCTGGTCTCTGGCGCTGAGGCCCTGGGAGGCAGGCAGGAACCTCTGTCAGGATCAACACTGTGCAGGCCTCGGGGACTATATTGGGACCCTGGAACCGGTCCCAAGTGTCTCGCTGCTTTCACACCTTCTTCCACGAAAGGACAGAAATGATCTTCCTCTCTGTCAGACAGGTGTCGGTGGGGACAGTCACAGCCTCCATCCTACCTATGTCCCCTGCCTGGGCCAAACCAAATATCCAAGAGACCTCTTTGCACCTCCAACTGCACTCCCTGCGGCTAGTGGAGCCAGGTGCTGTTCTGCGCCCCCTGCAGTATCTCCTGATCTGCCCTCCCACACAACGCAGGCGCCTGGTCCTGCCCTGATGGCTCCATTCCCACAGCCTCCTTGCTGCCCTCTCTTGCTGGCTGCTGCGGAAGCCTCTGCACCTGCCTCCCTGCAGCTTCCGGCCTCCACACCTGGCTCCAGGCACCCCAAAGCACTCAACGTTCTCAGAAGGCCCTTCTCTCCCAGCTCCTGCCCTCTGCCGCTCCAGGTCTCCACCTGCCCTGCCCAACCTGGCAACCCCGTCCCTACACTCCTCACACAACTCTGGTGTTACCCATTCAGTGGTCTGGGAGAGGTTCGAGCGCTGACCCTGTGACTCGCGTGCTCTGAGTCTTGGTGGTGAGCATGTGCCGGACACACAGCAGGCGCTCAGGAAAGCTCTGAGTCAGCAGTGGCCAAGGAAGAGACTGTCAGGTGCTTCTACCATGGCCAGTGCGGGCAGTTGCCTGTCCTGGCTCAGGAAGGGCCCTTGCCTTTCCTCAGGGTCTGAAGTAAGGTTGGGAGCTTCCAGCTCAGGGGCACAGGGAAAGAGCCAGCTGGAAAGCCAGCTTGGCCCAGCTCTAGGCACCAACCACCCCTCCCCCAGCCACTCGCTGCCCTTGACGCGGGTGACGACTTGTTCTGCCCCAACAATGTGCTCACACACAAAGAAACAACAGCTGGACAGTGGCCTTTGTTGTTGTTAAACTTAGCTCCTGCATGGTGACCACCATCCCAGGGCCAGGCTGGGGCCAGGAATGCCAGGGAAAAACAGGTGCCAACCCAGGCAAGAACCTAGCCTTCACATCTGCTGATCACCCCTGTCCCACTCCCTGTGCCCTCTGCTGCCCTCCAGAGCCTGTACCTCTGCGACCCCAGCCTCCTTTTCTCCACCCAGCTCGCTCCTGCCCCGCCTTGCCCTGACCCACTCCACATCCCTCCCTCTTCTGAGGCTTAGCTGTAGAGCCGGCCCCTAAAGTCCCCCCTGCAGGGTGCCAACAGGGACCAGGCACTGTGGGCCAAACTGCACCTGAGGGGTCCCTGTGGGGGCAAAGGTAGAAAAGGGGAGGGGCTAGAGTGAGGCCAGCCGAGCTGGTGCCAGACCTCCTGGGACAGACTCATCTCTTCTCATCCAGGACCCACGTGACCCACAGTGGTGCACCTCACAGGGGGCCCACTGAGCCCAGGCCTGCGTGCTCTGCCCTTTTTGCTGTGCTGCCATCTATGCCCAAGCAGCTGTGGTACCCAAGAGCAGTGGCACTCACTGTCTTCTTACCACCTTGTGCTCACTGGGCAGGAGCCAGGGTCCCTTAGAAGCAGCCATGGTGAAGCAGAAGAAAGTGAGGATTGTGTTAAATTAAGCATGGTCAACACACCCAAGACATTCTGCTATACCCAGCACTTCTAGCAGCATTCCTTCATGCTGCACCACTTTCACTTGAAAGAACAGCTGATTTAAAGACTGTTTCTAATCAGTTGAATAGGGATAGATGTTTCCCCCAAAATGAGTGAACTAAGGCTGTCACTTCATGGAAACAAGTATCTGTTGCCAGTTATAAAATCCAAATTTTGGGGCCAGAGGGTTAGCTCAGTGGTTCCAGCGCCTGCCTTGCAAGCTCAAGGTCCTGAGTTCAATCCCTGGTAACCACATACAATGCTGGGCGTGGAGACTCACGCCCACCAGCAATCAGCACTACATACCACAGTGCCGGGCATGGTGGCTCACGCCTGTAATCCCAGCACTCAGGAGGTAGAGGCAGGAGGATTGCTGAGTTCCAGGCTTGCCTGGGCTCCATAGTGAGCTCAGAGCTAGCCCGAACTACAGAGCGAGACCCTGTCTCAAAAAAAAAAAAATCTAAATTTTCAAGCCCAAAATTGAATATTGTAAAACTTGTAACTGACATAGCGAGTTGGACAGGTTCCCAGCCATGTGAAGACTGGTAGGACTGGCAATGACATTAAAGGATGTTCTTTTTGTGCCAGGTGTAGTAGCGTGCATCCTAGCCACTCTGGAGGCTGAGGCAGGAGAACATGTTCCAGGCCACCCTGGGAAACTCAGCAAGAACCTTTCCCAAAATTTAAAAATAAGAAGGGTGAGGCTCACTGGTTAGGCACTTGCCTAACATGTGTGAGGCCCTGGATTTGATCCTAGTACCACAAAGTAAATAAAGAGACTGACTGTTAGCCGGTCATGGTGGTGAAAGCCTGTAAGTCCAGCACTGAGGCAGGATTGCCTTAAGTTCAAGGCCAACCAGGGCTACATAGTGAATTTGAAGTCAGCCTCAGCTACATAGAAGATCAAGTCTCAAAAACAAAAACAAAAGAGTGTGACTCTTAATCACTGCATAATAATGAAGTGTGTCAACATGAAGAGATCTGCATAACTCATCATGGGTATCTTCCATATGACCTATTTATAAGGTCACACAATCAGTCACACAGAGTAAAATATCATTTCAAGCACCAGATAAACCAATGGAATGTTGTATAACACCCTGTGAAAACTTCACCCACCTGGCTTCGGACTGCATATTAGGAAACTCGGGTAGTGGAGTTTTGAAGTGGTACCCAAGAACTGCATCCACCATCCTCAGAAAAGATTACTAGCCTGCTCCTCTCTGTCCCTAGGACATGTCTATGTAAGGGTGGGTATGTTCTGTGGACTTCAACAAAATGTAGTGCCACAAACTAACTGCAGAAGTTGACACAAGAACCCAGCTGCCTCCTGTTATGCCAGATATTAAAAGGGTTGGTTAAAAAAAGATAAAAACAAAGCCACTTTTCTCATATTTCTATTTTTTTTTTTTGAGACAGGGTCTCGCTTTGTAGTTCAGGCTGGCCCAGAGCTCACTATGTAGCCCAGGCAAGCCTCGAACTCAGCAATCCTCCTGTCTCTGCCTCCCAAGTGCTGGGATTACAGGCATGAGCCACCACGCTTGGCACTGTGGTATGTGGTACTGATTGCTGGTGGGCATGAGTCACCACGCCCAGCACTGTATGTAGTTACCGGTGATCGAACTCAGGACCTTGCGCTTGCGAGGCAGGCACCGGAACCACTGAGCTAAATCTCCGGCCCCTCATATTTCTAACTGTGTCATTAATTTTAAAGCATTGTATTTAAGGCCAGGGACTTAGTTCAGTGATTCTGGCACCTGCCTGACAGATGCAAGGTCCCTAGTTCAAACACATTGTCTTATAATAAATAATATCTTATTTGTAAGTATTGTCTATATTTATTTTATATATTTATTCTGTATATAGTTATTATTCATAACAAAATATTCCATTTAAGTTAAAGTATGATAGACTGAAAATTATTAAATGGATTTTCTTTTTTTTTCTTTTTTTTTCTCTTGCTTTGTTCAGGCTGACCCTGACCTCACTGTGTAGCCCAGACCAAGTCTAGAACTCAGCACCCCTCATGCTCCTGTCTCCCAGCAATGTGGTGTGTGAGCCTGGGGATTGAACTCCGAACCTTACATTTTCAAGCACACACCAGAACCACTGAGCTAAATTCCCAGCCCTGCACTTTTCATTTTCTAGGAGAAAGAGATGAAGTTCTCCTTCTTGCCACCAGATGGAGCACTGGGCGTTCCCTGAGCACCTAAATGGATACACAAGTTAACTGGGGGTGCGGCGGCGGGGGTGGGTGGTCTGAAAACTTTTCAAATCTGTAAGTATGGACACACATCGCTTTTGAAAGTCATAGGCTTTTGCCCCCAAGGCTCAGAAGCCCCCTGGAACCCATTTAGGGGCACACACAGCGAGGGAGAAAAAGTGAACCAGTCGCCTGCACAGCTGTCTCCCAGGATCCTTTACTCCAGGAGGGGACCTACAGCAGCCCCTGCCCTCTCTGGGCGTGGCCAAGGGATGGAGTTTCTGGAGGTGCCGAGAGTTCGGCACCAGAGGTCACTGTGGAGCCAGGAGGGAGAGGCCTGGTTCCAAGTTCTTCAGGATGTGGCCTCCTGGTGAAGATTTCTACTGTTCCACTGTTTAAGGGTTTGGTGATTCCTAGAGTGATTTATGGAGTCTAGAGAGCCAAAGTTTCACAGCCTGTGACAAAATAATATCTACTCTTCCCACCTCCACAACCAGGCGCAGTCACCTAAAAAACTGTAATCCAGAATGTGTGAAAAATGGAAGAATTAGAAGCCAAGATATCAGCTTAAGGCAATTACAATAATGATCATCATGGTCTTAGTCTATTTCATACTGCTGGCACAAGAAATGGTATAGGATGCCAGATGAGAGAGGGAAATATTACAATGCTAAATGTGCTAGATATCTGACAAGCTGTGTTCATGTTCCCCAAAATTGAAGAATGAATCCTAAGAAACCTCAGAGGTTAAGAGTAGGAAATATTTATTGAGGGGAAAAAGACAGGGCTCCTGAAAGGCAGGAGGAGGCCCGAAAGTGGGTTGCCGAAGACCCCACTCCACAGGGGAAGCTTTATGGAGCACAACCATGTGGGTACAATGTGAGTTGCAACTACAATCAACGGATAGTATTATAAGTATGTGACTTAGGTAACATTGATTCAGTGGGGAAGCGAGTCACATAGCAAATGTGCAGGGAAGGAAGGAAGGACTTTCAGGAAGAGATGAGTTTCAGGGTCTTGCTCACGCACCAGGTGACAGGGGTCTGTCTAGACTTCACTAGATCACATGTTACCACTTATCTTAGACCTGAGCATTTTGTCTTTACCTTGAGGTCTGGCCTCCAACAGGTGTACCTGTGGCCACAAGTGTAATATGTTTTCACCTTTGTCCTGACTCTCTGAGGCCCTAACCCTGTGTGGCTGCCTGTAACGTTTCTGCCTCACTTAGCTGTCTGTAATACTGCTATAACTGTACCTGAGGCCGGGCGTGGTGGCTCACCCTTGTAATCCCAGAACTTGGGAGGCAGAGACAGGAGGACTGCTGAGTTCGGGGCTTGCCTGGGCTACATAGTGAGCCAGCCTGAACTACAAAGTGAGACCCTGCCTCAAAAAAAAAGTACCCGAGGGTGGGAGACTGGGTGGTGAGGGCTTCAGGGCTGAAAACCCAAGAACTCTTACCCAGCTCTTTTTTCTGTGGATAAGCATGTTTCCTACCACCGGTGAGTGCTTCTCACCATCTGATCTGCTCCCTTGAACAGCCTTTTGGACATCCGTTGTCTTCCTACTTCTCTGTAGTGAACAAGGGAGAAGGAGGAGGCAGAGGAAGAGGGCTTCTGTGAACAGCAGCTTACTGAGTCACAGTATATTTATTGATATTACATATACATATGTGTGTGCATCAGAGTTGTGTGTGTGTGTGTCTGCATGTGTGTCTTAAATATTAAAAAAGAGTCCTTAGGTGGATGTCCCTTTCACCTTTGCATTTTGTCATGTGGTTGAAGGGAGCTGGCCTTCCTGTGAAGGCAGAAACTGTTTTTAGTGGCAAAGGCAGAAACTACTTTTGGTCAGTTTCCTTACTGATCTTAACAAAGCTCAGTGAAGCCTTTTTCCTATCTTTTCCAACAGGAGGAGGACCTAAAGTAAGGTAGTAGCAATGGTGGAGATGAGAGAGACAGACTCCCCAGGTCCCTAGGGTAATCTTCAGTACAGGTAAAGAACACAAATAAAGGGCTAAGAAGCACACAAGATGCCCAACTTCTCTAATCCTCAGGGAAATACAAAGTAAAACCACTAAGTAACCACACTCCTGAGAAGGGCCACTATCAATACAGGGGAGAGAGGCGCCCTGTGGACACACTGTATTTCCAGAACTCAAAAAGCTGAGGCAGGAGTGTGATGAGCTCAAGGCCTGAGATACACAGTGAGAGCCTGTCTAAAAAAAGAAAATAAACAGTAACAAAAAATTCATAGGAATTAAGAAATGCTGGCCAGCCTGTGGAGAAGTTAGGACCCTTGTGCAGTGCTGGCGGAAGTGTAAAATGGGATTGCCCCTATGAAAAATACAACATTTCCTCAAAAAGGAAGCATAGACTTAGCATGTGATCCAGAATTTCACTTCTGGGGTGTATCCAAAAGACGAGAGGAAGGCCTTGGGATATCTGTACAGCTGCATTCACCATGACAATATTCACCAGAGCCCAAAGGTGGGAGCAATTAAGTGTCCACCAGCAGGTGAGCAGTGCACACAGTGTGGTCTGGTGACACTGGGGTATGGCGCAGTCTTTACATAGGAGGAAATTCTGACATAGGCTGTGACATGGTGAACACGGAGATCATTATGCTAAATGAAACAACCCAGTCCCAAAATTCAAACATCGTGTGAGTCTGTCTGTAAGGGACATGGACCAGTGAAATTCATAAGACAAAAAAAAAAAAAAAAAAACACAGGAAAGTTGCCAGGGGCTGGAGGGGGTGGGAACTGGGAAGGTGTTTAAAGGGGTAGACCTTGGGTTTTGTGGGGTGATGACTTGTGGGTAGAGGATGGTGACAGCTACACAACAAACGTTAAGGTGGTCATTTTTTTCTTTTCTTTTTCTTT
>PVIC010037167.1:0-18228 GCA_004025085.1 Thryonomys swinderianus
GCCCCGTCTAGAAGCACATGAGGCTACGGGGGACATTTAGACCCAAACCGATAGGTACATAGCGGTCCCAACGGTAAAACCAAATGTGTTACTTTCCTTTCAAAGTTTTTGGCATTTTCAGAAAATATAGATTGCTTTTGCTCATCCCCTTTATGAGATTTATCAAGTTTCATCCTATTCCTTCTTTTGTGTATATTTGTTTAATGGATTTTGATCAAAAATAGAAGTTGGATTTTATCAAATATATTTCATGCATTTTAATGTGGTGATTACATTGACTCCTTAATATTAAATTAATCTGGACTTATTTAATAACTCCAGTGTCTATTATACAATATGATTTTATAGGCTTTATAGTAAAATTGCTAAAATTCCCTTAGAGGTTTCCGTGTGTACAGTATTCATGGCTGGTGTTCTGTACCAAAAAGACTAAGCACAGTGAGGAAGGCATATGTTCACTTTTCCTCTGGCCTCTAAAAGTACCATTACATGACTGTACAGTTTCTTACCTACCGAGTCGAGTTTACTTGTGATGTCATCATCTCTTAGAAAGACTGTGGGAAGCTCCACTCTATAGATATAAATATCAGGGCTAATCTGATTTTCATCTCTCAGTGAAATTGGAGTTTTCCCAGTAAGCTATCCATTTGATCTAAGCTTTCTAATCTACAAAATAAACCACCGTACAACACCATCTTTTTATGGCTTTACTCTTTGTAACACGTCTGTCTACTATGTGGGAGATACCAGAGCTTCACACCACAGTCCATGGTAGACTGAATTCTCAAACTCACTCGACCTGGATTTTCTACTCCGCTGTGTATGAAAACGACTTGCGTCTCTAACTAGTGACGGTGACAAACTCCATCACCATGTGATAGTAAAGACTAAGTACAGCACCCAGAAGAGTTTTAGTTATTGCTATGATTATTAGTTATTACCACTTCTTGGCCTTTTCGCTCTGAACAAGTGTGGATAATAGTTACTCCTTAGTTTTATTGATACTCCTATCTATCTATCTATCTATCTATCTATCTATCTATCTATCTATCTAATCTATCTATATGTATGAAATTTGTTTTAGATGGAGTCTCACTATGTAGTTTAGGCCCCAGGCTTGAATTCACAATGTAGACATTACAATAAGAGCTTTAAAATTTTCCTGAGTTAAAAGTAAGCAGAGAAGCTGTTCTGAGGACCATCTGCTCACTTCGGCTCTCAGTTTGTTGAATAATACAGGCTCCTATGTCCCCACAGTTTTCCTCCAGGTGAGTATCAGCTAGGGATCTATTTAGAGCAGTGTTCTCTGGATTTCTGCAAAAGGTAGACAGAAAACATCCCCTTTTATTCAAGTGAAAGGAATTGCTTAAGAATATAGACATCGGGTTCGAGTAGATTTATCTTCACTTTTGTCTCTGAAGTTTACTGGTTTCTTTTTCATCATATTTTACTTGATCAGCTGCTATTGTCACCATTTCTCGTTACCATTGTGATAATTCTCCAGTTCATTTCTGACCTTAGCTGTGGTCCTGCCTTAACCTCAGTTAAGTCCACAATATATTACTGTAGAGATCCTGTAATTGCAGATAAGAAGAGTCTTTTCCTAAAGATTGAGGATGAAGTCCAACTGCCTCAAATGCCTGCATGGACTTCATAGAAGCTCTGCTGAGCATCATCTCCCTTTCAAATCACTGAATTGAAACATTACCTATTAATTATATTGCTACTTTCCCTGGACATCTTCATGGGAAAGGCCAACTGTAATAAGGAGAGATCAGTTGATTGAACTCATCTCTTCAATGAAAGCAACTCTTACAAAAACTGTTCCATTTTTCTGCATGACTCTCCTTAAATATTATTTATCAAAACAATCAAGATGCATATTTATGAAATATGGTGCACATACTTGTGACACCAACTACTTGGGAGGTGGGGGGAAGAAGTTGTGAAATTTGGGGCTGGAGATTTAGCTCAGTGGTTCCAGCGCCTGCCTGGCAAGTGCAAAATCCTGAGTTCAATCCTGGTAACCACATACAACAATAATGGGTGTACCACACACCACAATGCTGGGCGTGGTGACTCACGCCTATAATACCAGCTCTCAGGAGGCAGAGGCAGGAAGATTGCTGAGTTGAGGTTTGCCTGGGCTACATAGTGAGCTCAGGGTCAGCCTGAACTACAAAGTGAGACCCTGTCTTAAAAAAAAAAAGGAAGTTGTGAAGTTTAAGGCCAGCCTGGAGAATTTAGAAATCCTTTCTCAAAATTAATTTAAATTAAATTGAAGAGCTTGAGGTGTTACTCAGAGATAATGCCCTTACATGCTGTGCATGAAGCTCTAGGATGTGTGGGCTCTAAAGGGATCAAAAAGAGAAGGAAAGAAACGCTTGTATGAAATATGCTTGGCTGCTCTCTCCTCATTGGCTCCTAAGGCTTTGTACTCGTAGCCCCTGCCATCATCAGATGTCATACATAATCATTAGTTTGTCATTCATTCCTAACAGTGGAATTCAGGTGCATAAGAAAAGTTTTCATGTTTTAAAAGAATAATGTAAACACATGGTTTACTTAGGTCTTGTGAGTTACAGTCCTCTCTCCCTGGTCCTCATTTTTACTTTGTCAGTTTCTGATGGCTGCTTCTTCCTGCAGTGTGGCTTTGTTCTCTGAGATTCACTTCATCTACATAGTGGTGAGCATGCCACCTGTTATCTTTATGCTTGAATTTCGGTCATTATTTCTGCCTCTAAGATCAAAACTCTGAATCTCAAATCTTACTGATCTGACTTCAGTCAAGTTCCCATCATGAGTTCAATCAAATATGGCCAGAATACAAAAGCCCTGGGCAAAAATGTCCACGTCTAACAGCTGAGAGGGGGCAGAGTTCTACATAGGTTACTCGATATATTCTCATTACACAGTCTAGCTTGTCCTTCACTTCCTTTGCAAGTATTACTAAAATACCACATATTCATTTCATATCATGTTTTATCCATTATGAATCCTTTCTTATTATTATCAGGGAGAAAAAACTTTATTTAGGTCTTTTAAGTCTATTATCTTTCCAGTGATCTTTCTGTTTGCTCATACTGCAGGAGGTCTGAGATTATTCAATAGTGATTGTTGACACGAATGTTTCTTACATAATGGAATATTTGCTTCTTTTTCTGAGTCAGAAACAGAAAATGAGAAATTTTCATATCGTCATTGTTATGTTTTTCCACCGGTTGGAGGGGAGCTGAAGGCAAAAAATTACCTAAGATGAGGGGATTACAATAATTTTTTCATATGCTCTAACTGCTTGTGGTTACAATGTTTGATGCTTATTTTTCTAGACAAAAGCAGTCCCACCTAGTTCTAATATCAGGTTAAAAGGGGAACAAAGAGTTTCTCTCATATGCAATTTCACTTTTCTTTAAAGTGTAACTCAGGAGCCGATCATCTAATGCTACACAGGTCTCTAATAAATGAAATGCTTACATTTCTGCAGCTATGGAAATGGTCTTTCTCTAGAAAGTGCTTTTCCTCATTTGACCGCTAGAGGTGACAGAGAGGCTAGAGGATGCCCTCCAAGAGAGTGAGTTCAGATTAGTTCTCACAAAGGAAACTTTCTCTCAAGACCCCCGCCCCCACTGGACCGATCCATTAGCGGCATCAAGATGGAAAGTCAGGGTGGGATTAGACAGGAGCTGAAAGCATCTGTTCAAATATTTCCAATAGAAAGCTTTGCATCCAAAGGTAAATTAAGACTGCTATACTATTAAGATCGTGTTACCAGTGATTGATTTTGTTTAAAGGTATGGTTTTCACAGTAAGCAAAAGAAGCCCTTTCTCCATTTTTATTCATCGTTGATAAATACACAGCTCTTTCAGAGAGAATAAAGGGGTTGGCAGACAATAAATTGGGAACAGAGAGACATCTAGATTAATAAGTAATTAACTCAGCCACGACATAATACCGTTTCTATATTTATACATCTTTCATATAGCTCTGTGCTTTCTGTCAGGCCAAGATATAGTCATTTCCAATAGTTCCTTTGCACTTTCTCCTTTACAGTTTCTGTTTCACACTTTCAAATAATTGTTCTCTTCAGATCACTCCTAAGGTAAGAAGTCTGTTTCCTTTTAATTCTTCTCTCAGATACTCAAATACTAATGCGTTCACCTCCTTACAAAGAAAATATCAAGTACTATAAAAGTACCGATCTGTAACTTTTGTAGTTTTCTAATAGGCTTGGTAAAGATGCGGTGCAGACAGTGGGCCTGGGAGCAATCACAGTCGTGCTGGACACGCTCAGGCTGGGAGGATTGACTTTCAAAGAAGCTAGTGACAATGGTGAGGTCATCTTTCTCTTTGTATTTAACTGCCCAAGAAACTATTTAACTAGGTAATTAAATGACAGTGTATGTTTTATCATCAATGCAATGTCATTGTCTTTATTTTACAAACAACAAAATAGTGGTTAATTCACCTGATACCTAAAAGTGTTTAGACTCTACTACTAAAGGTCAAGTGAAATCTACTACATTGATGCCCATGCCACAGTGCCCTGCTCTAGGTGGTGTATAGCATGCACCAGTGTGAGAAAATGAAGCCACAGAGACAGAGAAGGTTACGGATGGGCAAAGTCAGTGAATAACGGCATCATAATCCACTATCTGGTTTTGGCTTCTCATTATGTAGAGAAGGCTGCATCCAACAACAGCTCAAATAGCTTTGAGTTCTCTGAACTTGTCAGTGTCTGTAACTGAATGGAATATGATAATTGAAATGTACTCATGCCATGGAAAAAATAATTGTTAAAACTTTTTTTTTTTGATACAGGGTCTGGCTTTGTAGTTCAGGCTGGCTCTGAATTCACTGTGTAGCTCAGACTAGCCTCAAACCCACAGCAATCCTCCTGCCTCTGCCTCCTAAGTGCTGGGATTTAGGTGTGAGCCATTACACCAAACACTGTGGTATGTGATACCTTATGATAGAAGGTGCCAGGGATGGAACTTGGGACCTTGTGCTTGCCAGGCAAACACTGGAACCACTGAGCTAAATCCCTGCCCCATGCTAAAACTTATTATTGCACTACTGAGATATAACATTACAAATTATCGTTATAGTGTATCAATGTCAAACAACTTCTTTAGAGAGGTTATATTCAATATAAATATTTCATATGTGTAGTTTATACATCAAATCATTTAATTATTTTGGCACATTTTATCCATATTACTACACTTTTGACATCCTACAACAAATTTTCCAAACATGATAGAATATAAAGTTGTAACAACTCAAAGACATTTGTAAGAGGTTTTATCAATGTAAAAAATAATGTTTTCTAACACTGAAAGGAAAGCAAAGTTAAAGAAGCTTATTAATCAAATTCAACAGAACTAATGATTGTGTTAATATTTTTAGTTTATCAGAAATACACAGGGAAAATAAAAGTAAATAAAGAAAGATTCTTGAATAAAGAATTATGTAGCAGAAATTAAAATTTAACTGATACATTTTACTTCTTTTAGCACGAGAATTCAATGTATTTACTAAAATATAAAACTAGGGACTAAAACTCCAAGCATGTAAATCCCAATAGGATATCTTTGCTAATATCACATGATCACTTCAAATTATAATTGTCCAAATAGGAGTTAAATTTTAAACCACAGAATTATTATTCGTATTCCCCTCTCCCTGAACTCTACATAGCCCTAGATTTCTGTCATGTACAGAGTAATAAGGAGCAGGAGCCTAACGAGGCACTGAAATTCCTCTATTTTTCATTGGGCCTCCTTTGAATGCTTTAGAGTGTGTGTGAGTGTGCATGCATATGTCTGTGTGCATGAGTGTGTGGGGGTGGGGGAGATGGAGCCCTTGTGTTCTTATGCCCAGGCTAAGCTTGATCTCCAGCTTCCTCATTTCATTTCTTACCAAGACTTGCAGATTGTCCTTTCTGAGTCCACCCCACTCTTCTATCCCTATTTACATCCCCCCTTAGTTCGTCTCCTCACTGATCTGTGATCTGGAACTACCTGTTTTCCTTGACAGTCTCCCTTTGTCTGGCTTTGTTACCCTTGAAATAATCTAAATGCAGTCAGACTTCCTTTTGTAGACAAAATATGAATGCGTTACTCATTATACTCCCAACCAATGAAGGAAAATGTCTAATTTTTATAATCTGGTCTACAGGACCTTGACAGAGTGACCCAAACCATTATAATTCAGCATTTGCCTCTCTGCGTCTTGCACTTCAAACTGAGGTTCCTACCGCGTGTCTTTTATTGTTTAAGTTCATGATTTATTCTTCATGACTCTTCAGTTGAAAAACTCTTTTACCTAGGGCTGGGGATTTAGCTCAAGTGGTACCGCGCCTACCTTGGAAGCACAAGGGCCCGAGTTCAATCCCTGGTACTGCAAAAAAACAAAAACAAAAATACCTCTTCTTCCTTTCCTCACCGTTGGTTTCTCCTCATCGTTAGGTCCTCCATTCCACTGTTCTGCTGCTTTTCACCAGAAAATCCTTCCTGAATGATCCGGCCGCAATTGCTGCTCTTTTTACTTCTCCGGAAGCATCTTCAAAGACATACAACATATTGATCACAATGCAGTGAAATTTCCTTTTTAGCAATTTTTTTTTTTTTGAGGCAGAGTCTCGCTTTGTAGTCCAGGCTGGCCCTGAGCCTACTATGTAGCCCAGGCAAGCCTCGGACTCAGCAATCCTCCCGCCTCTTCCTCTCGAGTTTACAGGCGTGAGCCACCACGCCTGGCCTTTTTAGCAATTTTAAATGACATTGCTCATCCAGTTGATAGACTCCTCCAGGAACCCTTCAATCTCTTTTAAGAGACTTTAAACCTTTCATGAATGTAACTAATACCAATAACTTCAATTGCATTTTAATACAATTAATAAATTTCTATTTGCCAATATAAATAGCTCTTCTTCTTAGCTCTGAGTCACTTAATAACAAGCCAGATTTTGAAGACGAATGTCATTCCATTGGTAGATTCACTAACGTTTCTGATTTTTCACTTATATTAATACCTTTTAGAAAAATTATTAAGGGAACAATGGATTTCATGGGGTAGAATTACCACATATATATTATATGCAAATATTTCTGCTGAAAATAGAAGTATATATTTTTAGCATGAAAAGTAAAATAAGTTATTCTGTGAGAAGGAAATGTAGCAAGTTTTACTAATTCTCAAATATGAAACCCCAGGCGAGAGTCACACTGACATAATTTGTATATTAAGTATCAACTTTTAAATATTTATTTTCACAGACTTCACATTTAAGATCATAGATATGTTTTTTTTTAGTATAATTCTCCCTCCCCATGGAGAGCAAGTTCACTATGTAAAATTACCTTTGTCTCTCCTAAAAAAAAAAAAAACTAAATTAAAACATATTTAATTTTCTCTTGCTCTAAAGAAAACAAATTATAAGAATAAAGGTCACTGGCAAACCAAATGTTTGCAAGAATGAGCCCTCTAACCAGTGAGGATTTGGTCCTGATATAAAACGAGCACCTTAAACTATAAATTGGCGCTTTCCGAAAGGGACTGGAAAATAAACTGTTATAAAATTGTCAGCAGCTGCCAAGCAAAGAACTGATTCTGTAATTTAGTGAGAAACTAAAAAGATCAAGATCACATTTCTGCCTTTTAACAGGCCTCTGGCTGCCGCACAAATGCTGCTAATAGCATCGCAGAGGGAGGAGAAAGCGGAGCTCACAGGCCCACGTCACGCAGCTGGGCAAATGGACGGTCCTGTTCTCAGGAGGCGCTCGGTCCCACAGCAGAGGGTCTCAAAACGCACCGGGCTCTGGGCTGGGAAAATTAATCCGATGTATGTAAACACAAGATGCAAAGAACAACTAAGATAACTGCTAATTATTACAATGTAGTTCCCAACACTTTTCTTTCTTTCTTTCTTTCTGAAGCACAAAGCAATACATATCATCCAGTTTACCTTTGGAACTGGATTCACAAGAGTTAGGGACACTTTAGGATTTTGCAGTTGCCTTCTTTAGGCTACTTGGGCAATATGTCTCCCGGAACTGTTGCACATTATTGAAGCAATTTTAAAAAATATATTTGTGTGCATTCTTGCAGGTTGCAATGGTAATAGATGTTACTTGGCTCCAGATTTCTTTTTCCTACGTTTCTAATTCTCACTCTTGATAGCATATAAGAGTATACATTTTCATCTTTGTATTCCCTTGTTATCTTACAAAAGATGTTTTTCCATGTGGTTAAATTAGTGTAAATATGCAGGAAGAAAACTAGTTTAATGAAATCTTTAAAGAGCTAGCAGATTATAAGTGAGATACACGAAAATATACACTGTCTTCCTAAGAAGTGAGGTCTTACAGAATATTTAGAAATCTTCCCCAAAATAACCAGAGTGCTCAGAATTACTAGCTTATATGTTTGTAGGCCAGAGGCTGATTAATACTTTGTAGGCATGATCTCATATTCCAGCTTCAATATATACCATGCACATATTCCAAATCCTGTGATTTTGTTTTCTTTAGTTATTACTATTTATTTCAGTCTGACAATTTCTCCTAGTATCCTTGTTGCTTATAAAGATTCATTTCCTTAAATCCACTTTTCCTTTAGTGTACTTTTCTTTGTTTCTCTCTTCAAAGCTTCCTATGAACTGTGAACAGTGAACAGCTCCTTAGGTGCTGTCCTTCCACCCATAGATATTAACCTTTCCCTTTCCTTAAAGACTGAAACCTCTCCAGATAGAAATTAATATTTTAGGGACATGAAATACAGCTCATAGGAGACAAGCCAATAGAACCAAAGTTGCTCAGAAATGTTAGTTATAAATATTGGTCATAAAATTGGTGTGATTATAATTTAATATAAAAATGTATCTAAATATTGGAATTATCTTTTGTAGGTTTGTCAGTGAGTAGTCATACTCCCAGCTTCACAGCATTTCTCACCCATTGCTTCTAAAAGATGTCTCACAAAACTTTAGGCATCTGTTGGTTTTTTCTCACTAGAGTCAGGCATTTAAGGGAGAACTGTGACTTAAACACAGTATTGCATTTCTTTGCAAAAGAAAGAAAAATTTTTAGATAGTCTACAGATGTGGGTTGGTTTGAAATGGTACAGTAATAGTTTCTTTTTTTTTTTTTTTTTTGAGACAGGGTCTCACTTTGTAGTTCAGGCTGGCCCTCGGCTCACTATGTAGCCCAGGCAAGCCTGGAACTCAGCAATCCTCCTGCCTCTGCCTCCTGAGTGCTGGGTTTACTGGCGTGATCCACCATGCCTGGCACTATGGTATGTGGTATTGATTGCTGGTGGGCATGAGTCTCCACGCCCAGCATTATATGTGGTTACTGGGAATTGAACTCAGGACCTTGCTCTTGTGAGGCAGGCGCTGGAACCACTGAGCTAACCCTCTGGCCCAGTAATAGTTTCTTAATTACAATTTCATATGTCATTGTTAAAATCCAAGGTAAAGTTTGTTGGGAAGCGTAATTAGAAGATGTTGAAATGTTCAGCAGATTTTCAGATTTTTACATTAATAATCTGTAAAAGAAATAACCCAATTTTCAGACATCTGTTCTGTAATAGTAGAATGGATTCAACTACTTTTAACTCTGATGAACCAAAATAAGACTACACCTGTCCATTTGCATATTCTTACTGTTTTTATCCCAAAATGCCCCAGAACAAGAAGGGAAAACATAACTGAATATGAAATTAATTTTGACTCATTCTTCTTATTTGAGTGCAATATGAATAATTTCCCCCATTAATGTGTTTTATTTAATCTTTGTTCTTTTTAACACCACCCTCCCTGGACTTTTTCTTCAAGTAACGTAACTCTTAGCCACACTCCTTCACTTAATTCTATGGTCCCCTATTATTTTCTTTTTGAAAGTTCATGTTTAATTCTCACGCATTTGGCAAAGCCTTGTCAGTCTTACTCAATAAACCCCAAGGCTATGGGCTGATACCTGTCATCATTATTTGGACCTTTACTAACCCCACACAGATTGTGTTTTTTAAAAATTCTCTTGTTGTTATGTGTGTGTTCCCTACACCACTGTGCCCAAATCCACAGGAGCTCCACTAACTAGGGATGCAGTGAAGGGAGTGAGGCCCACTTGACTTTTCACCCATGGGGCCGGTTCCCCTTGTGATGATGTGAGGACATGTTGACTCACCCACTTCATGAAGTCCTCCCTGTTCTCCCTCATTGGTACTGGTCTGAACCCACAGTGCATCCCTTAATCAACCCCCTTGCATTTAAATAATAAGTTACATGTTTTAGGAGAACACTGGGAAAAAACCAAACCCTACAAAATATGCCATGTAGGTTTTAGCTCTAATTGTGAATTTCTTTGCATTTTGTTTGTCAGCAAAAAAAAAGGTGAAACTCAAGTCATCATAAAGTTGTAAAAATGATTAATTAAAATTTAGAATGATATGAATTAAGTTGATAAATTTAAGAAAAGTTTGATCATCATCATTTGCAGTGATTTTAGGTATTTATATGCTTTTGGGTGAAAATGAATTGTCATATATGTAGATGTATAGAATCTAAACAGTTTCTATAATTTGTCTGGTTATTTCCTCACATCTCCATTACATTTCTAATTACTTAGCTCATTAATTCTCAACACAAAGTGTTGCTGCATCCAACAAATACATGAATCTATGGAAATATTATATTAGCTTGCTTCCTAATAAACATTGCCCTATTTCCAGTGATTTCGACAACAACAACAAATGGTACGGCAGCCAATCTTGCTTTAAGCTCACACTGCTACATATTTTCCGAGATTTTGTCACAAAATCTTAAAAACATCCTTGAGTTAGAATGGAGGTGTGATCATCTAATGATAACTACAGTGTTTTCTGATCTTTCTATAACTTAAAGAGGAATTTGTATTTTCTTCCCAGTGGCTTAGGAGTTTGAAAAATAGACGTACAACTAAAGAGGAATTCAATCGAGTGCTCAGGTTTAGTCTCTGTAAGGAAGTATATTTTAACATTTCTCTCTGTTATGGTAATTTTATTTTACGAATAACATCTAAGTACATTTTGATGAGCTTCTTAACAACATTTGATTAGTTTCTCATGTGGTTTAATTTCATACAAGAATTTTGCTCTTCATATGTGTTCAGTAATATGCTATGAAATGTTTGTTGGCATAAGGAGAGGACCACTCCGGTTTGTACTGTAGGTATAATTATGTTCATGTCCATAAATGTGGCATTGATATCGAGACTGTCATTCCTTTACTGTAATTGCTTTATAAGGATTTATGCCTCTTATTTCTGATTATAATATCACCATAATAAAGTAAAAAATAGTGGATTTCCTCAAATATATGTACAGATGTCTAGAAATGGAATGGGAGTTTGTATCCTTTCACAGATACAAAAAAGAATGTGACAACTTACTCAAATAACTTAACAAAAATACTGATAATGGCTATCTCATGATGTGTATATAAAATGTACCAATAAAATCAATTATAAAAATCACCCAACCACTTCACCTAAAAAAAGAAAAAGAAACTTCAATACCCCAGATTATTATTTCATTGAAACCTAATTTCCCAAGTTTTATTTGACAATTTCCCCATTTTGTATCAAGCTGCACGTAGAAAATGAGAAAAAAAGCAATGCTCAGTCAAGATGGTACCATTTTGTTTGTGTATAGAATGTAGGTGTGGCCAGAGAAGACTGCCTGTAGCTCTCTCTATGTAGTGGCAATCTTTTTAGCTATTTAATAATACTGTTTGGAATGATTTTCTTAATTATTTAATAAGAATGCACTTTATATTCACTTTTTCTTGGTGTAGCTGACTAGACCTGTAGTGATTAATGAAGTAAATGACAGAGAACAGAATTTAATAAGTAATCAATATTTTTAGAAAAAAAATAATATAAGCTTAAAAATAAAGCTTACATATACGTGTGTATGTGTGTGTATATATAACATGAACTAACAATATATTATGAGAAAGACAGAAGATTCTATATATATTCCTTTTTGTGAGGAATGTTTAGCTATTCTTTCTTTCTTTTTCTTTTTCTTTTTTTTTGAGACAAGGTCTCGCTTTGTAGTTCAGGCTGGCCCTAAGCTCACTATGTAGCCCAGACAAGCCTTGAACTCAGCAGTCCTCCTGCCTCTGCCTCCCAAGTGCTGGGATTATAGGCTTGAGCCACCAAGCCTGGCATCTATGGTATGAGGTATTGATTGCCAGTGGGCATACCATGCCCAGTATTGATATATGTGGTTACCAGGGATTGAACCAGGGGCCTTGTGCTTGTGAGGCAGGCGCTGGAACCACTGAGTCAAATCTCTGGCCCCCTAGCAATAATTTCCTTTTTTTTTTTTTCTTTTTGAGACAGGGTATCACTCTGTAGTTCAGGCTGGCCCTGAGCTCACTATGTAGCCTAGGCAAGCCTTGAACTCAGCAATCCTCCTGCCTCTGCCTCCCGAGTGCTGGGGTTACAGGCGTGAGCCACCACACTCGACACTGTGGTATGTGGTATTGATGGCTGGTGCGTGTGAGTCACCATGCCCAGCATTCTATGTGGTTACCGGGATCAAACTCAGGACCTTGCACTTGCGAGGCAGGCTCCGAAATCACTGAGCTAAATCTCCGGCCCTAGCTATTATTTCTTAATGAATACATGCAGCCTTGAACAGCATCATTGCTATGATGGGTGTGTTAAGGTAAAGGACACAACTTGCTATGGTATAACAGGGCTACCAACTAGTGGGTGTGGGTTGCCACCTAGATTTTCACACTCTAACAATAGCCCACATGACTCCAATGACTCTCACTTAACATGAACTATGCTAGGAATCAAGTGCTTTGAACTCTGAGTACTGTGATACTCAATTTAAAAATATCTTTTGCAAATTACGTTTTCTTCAAAAAGTAATCTTATTCTTATAAGATCTTGAAAATATGTCATTTTGGATAAAAGACCTCGAAAAATGAAGGGATGTTGAGGAATGTCGAAACACGGGAGAATAGGAAAATGTGGAAAGGTCCCTGAGGATTTCAGAGACTCACCTGTCTCTCAGAGGAACAGTTTAAAGCAGAGACGGCTCAGTCTGACTCTCTGACATAAAATTCAAGTGATCCCCGCCAAGCCAGGGCTTTCTTGAGCTGAGAATATTTTATACAGTCTGACCAATCAACAGGGAACTTTCGAAGGAGACACCAGGAGGCAGGAGACATTGCTGGAGGATGTCCAATAAAAACTTGAAAAAAATGTTCAACATCACTGACTGTCAGAGAAACACGTAACAATACTAACTCCAACTTACTCCACTGTCAGGCAATCAAATATCAATAAATGCTGCCAAGATTATGGTAAGAAGTAAACCTTTACCTTGCCATTGAGAACATAAACTCATATGACAACTAGGAAGATCAGTTTTAAGATTCCTAAAAAGCTAAAAATAGAAAATCCATCAGACACAGCTATTTCATTTTTATGTAACTTCCAGAAATAAAGGAATGATATTATAGCAATACATATTTATAGCAGCATAATTCATAATAGCTATGTTATATTCATAATTCATAATAGCTATGTTATGGAAGTAGACTCATCGACAGGTCAATGAATAAAAATTTCTTGTGGTATTTATATTTCTCAGTGGCACTGTACTAGGTAGGGTTAGATTGAGTCATTTGTAGGAAAATGGATCCAATGTGAGACCATGGTGTTGGGTGTACCGAATCATATATACAGGCTTGAATAGTTCACAATTTCTCTTATATATAAAGCCCAAAACATAAATGAAAAGAAAGATGAAAGAAGAGCAGTGGGAAAAGGGAGAGAGTAGGGAGCAGCAGGGGAATAAATAAGAGAATTAAGATGGATTGTGCTCATTTACCAACTCCCATGAGGAAGGTAATCATTATGAATTGGAAACAGGTGCTAATAAAAGTAAAATTTTTATAGAAGTGTTTGTAAAAACTAATTCCACGGTACCCAACAGGAAAGGCAGGCCAAGAATGGTCCATCTGTCTTGACTCAGGCTATACAGTAATTTGTATAAATAATTTGTATTTTAATCACTGACTTTTGTTGGGAAGAATAAAAGAAAAATCCGAGTTAGAGGAAACTCTGCCATCAATGTGGCTGACACCAGTCTCCAGAACTTCAAATGAGCACACGCGTCCTTCAGGACTTCAGGACGGGGATCACCGGAAGTGTCTCCCTCACAGGTTTCACAGTTAGGCAGTAGGAAGGTAGAGTGACAGATCGCTCAGTTCACGTGATTTTCTCAGTAATAATGGCAGTTCAGACCGGCTCTGATCAATATCCAAAAATAAAAGTTGTCTTGGTCTTTTGCTTTGGTGAAAGTAACACAGGATTGGCATTTTTAGAAACTTTAGATTCTATGGGAATCCTGAATAAAAAGTAATTATGTTGGGATAAGAAAGGTAAGTCATTCAGTCTAGAATGAATTTTATCGTCAACTGGCCTTAATGGAGTATCTCTTAGATACCTCATTTTGGAGATAACATTTTAATGGTACTCATTAGAGAGATTTAAGCAATATGACAAAATTGTAGATAAAAGGCACTTATAGTTTTAAGTGTAAGCTAAGAAAATGTAAAATTGTGGAAAGTAAGGGAATGATGAAAGTATATATTTAAACTGGAAGTTGGCAGCTTAAATTTAAACAGACAAAATATTCTCCATTTCAATTATGCAATAACAGTAATTTCCTAGTAATCTTAAAAGGCCAAAATATACAGGTTCTTTTTTTTTTTTTTTGCTTTTTGGAGACAGGGTCTCGTGTTGTAGTTCAGGCTGGCCCTGAGCTCACTATGTAGCCTAGGCAAGCCTTGAACCAGCAATCCTCCTGTCTCTGCCTCCCGAGTGCTGGGATTACAGGCGTGAGCCACCACGCCCAGCATTTACAATTAGGTTCTTAACAAGGAAAGAATACAATATATGGAGATAATTCTTTTAAGCTGATAATGGTGCAAATTATATGAAAAAAGAAATAATTTGATTAAATTATATAATAATGTAAGTTGTTTAATCAATTAGTACAACATTTAATAAATTTTCTCTGTTGTAATTATAAAAATATGATTTGTGAAAATAATAATGGTTCATTATTATGAGAATTTTCTATCTGATTAATATCTATTCTATTTACTATTCTATTAAAGACTTCCTCTATTAAGTTTCTTAAAATTTTTTGTTTTATTTTCAGCTTATGGAATAAACACAGATATTTTAAAGTCATAAAATTACAATTGTATAATAATTACTATACTTAAATCAAAACTAGAATACTATACATAGTCTGCCAAAACTTGTACACATACTTCAGGAAAACAAGACTTTGTATAAATAATTTACCAGTAAATTGATTGAGACATCATGAGATTAATGCAAGTTACCTTTGGGCCCCACAATTATAAAAAGTGTTCAAAATGGTGGCCATTAAGTTCCACACATTTATTAGTACTGTGAACTGCTGCTTGGGTAACATTGGTCTAAGTGTCCAACTATCCCACAAATTCTGATTTTAATACCTTTAACAGATTTTTCTCTATAGGACACTCTAAAGGATGTCATAGATTGTAGAAAACCCACTACACTGCTGGGCTGCTAGAATAAAAACTGGAAATGTATGTGCAGCAGTCTTAATGGAAACATTGAAAATAAGTTTTATTTTAATTTGAGAAAACAAAACCCTAAAGGAATTAAAGACTTGCCCCAAACCATATGAGCACATAGAGGTAGAAACAAACATCACGTTATTTCCACATACACTTTCCATTCATCAGCAAATTATATTTCTTGGCCATCTTCAGTGTTAATGCATTTCAAAGGAAACAAACTTCAAGCGTATATGACTAAACATTTGCAAATACAACTGCCTAACTGGGCTGCTTCGTATATTTCTCTTAAAATTGAACTGCAAAGTTATCGGATAGTTAAGCGTGTGCTCGCTTCCTCGGGAACTGCAGCCCTGTGGTACCAGTGCCGGAATTCAGGGTCTCCGCATGGAGCTCCAGTTCCCTTTAGTATTTTTCTGCTTTGAGCCAGGGTCTAAGTCTCTGTGTTTTCTCGACTGGCCTTGACATTTTGTTATTCCTGTTCCGTCTTCCCAGGGTTCTAGGATTACAAACATGTACCACTGTGCCCAGCTGACACTTCATAGGTTCATTATCTTTTTCCTTAGTACCTTTAGTAATTATTATCTTTAATAATTAATTTAAGTTTCATTTATTAACGTATTCATTTTTAATTTATTTTTTTTTACCAATTAAACACTTTCTAGTAAACTATTAACTCAGATATTGGTTAAATATTGGCCATGTACTGGTTAAATATTTTTATATACTCACAGCATTTATCTCTCAGGACACTGAATCAATCAGTTGAGTTTCTCATTACTATTTCTTTGCTATTTATTTCTCTAAGTAGTGCCTTAGATCAGAAATACTGTGCTATCAACTAAACGCATGTTACAAAAAAAAAACACAGATTTTTTAATTCATTTAAATAATATGATAAAAGAAACATATTCAAGATTACATGATTATATTGCAAATTATTACATTACTTGAAGAAATAAAAATGTAAATATCTATATACTAATAAGTATGTACTTTTATTAACACGTAAAAGTACAGTCCTAATAATACTAGAATACACATATAATTTTGGCAGCCACTGAATTTTCAGAGGAAAATGATTTATCAAAATTAAGAGTAGATTATTGTACATAGGAAACTATGTAAAATTAACTAAAACTTTCTTAGTCTCCCAAAAGCTCAAAAATAAAGCAAAATAGATGACCATATTCTTTCAAGATTTTTTAAATAGATGATGTTTTTTTCCATTTATCCTGCCATTCCTTTTTTTAACCTATATTCAATAGTCTTAATATTCTCCACAGCAAAATGAAACATACCTAGCTGCATTTTAAAAATATGGCATGTTAAATCATAGTTCTAAAACTAATTTATGCTTTAATGGAATCACGAAATATTGAAATGTATCCTATTCCTAACACAGACCCTTCTGAAGGTGGTATGTTATTTCAATGAAGAAAATGTTTATACTCTTTCAAAGTAAACAGAAGATAGATTTCAGAACTTTTCAGTTCTTGTGTTATTTAGTTCATCATTGTTTGGAGACTTTTTAAATGTTTAGCTGTACTCTTTAAGATGATTAAAATTGGGCCGGAGATTTAGTTCAGTGGTTTCAGCACCTGCCTCGCAAGTGCAAGGTCCTGAGTTTGATCCCGGTAACCACATAGAATGCTGGGTGTGGAGACTCATGCCCACCAGCCATCAATACCACATACCACAGTGCCGGGCGTGGTGGCTCACGCCTGTCATCCCAGCACTCGGGAGGCAGAGACAGGAGGATTGCTGAGTTCGAGGCTTGCCTGGGCACCATAGTGGGCTCAGGGCCAGCCTGAACTACAAAGTGAGACCCTGTCTCAAAAAAAAAAAAAAGATAATTAAAATTATTCGTGTCGACAAAAATGATCAAAGGTCACCTAGAAGACTGATAACTGCTAGTAGGGTGTATGAGTGATGAAATGCTCCTACTAGGTGACTGTGATGATCACATAAATCTGTGAGTATTCTGTCATTGGACTCTTCCTGTTGAATTAGAAAACTTATATAAATTGTATTAATAAAGTCACTAATATGTAACCTATAAAATAGATACAGGAAATCCGGTACTATGATACCTATTTAATAGCTAAATTTTATGAGAATACTTTAAAAATTCTGAAATTAGAAGTTTATTATTCTGATGTGTAAATTACATATTCAAACATTCACCAAGGTAGGTGAAATTTACAAGATTTTCTTCAACTAGTCATCTAAAAATCAAACTCTGGGTGCTAATTTAAGATCAACCCAGGAGAAAAATATCACTGCTTGCAAATATTTTCTCATGTAAAGAGTTCACTTTTCTCTCTAATGTTTTCAAGTGAACACAGCTAAATTTATTATTGATGTTGGCATAACTTCTTTCATATACTCCTCAAATTAATCCTTCTGACATGCTATTGACTATATAATATAAACATTCCCAAATTATGGAATATTAGTTTGGTAGAGGACATACATACCTTGATTAGTCTGATACAATTATTAAGTTCAAGGCTTAGTACTATGGATTCTGGCTCTAAGATTTTAGCTGTTAGTGAAGATGTTGTTTCTCAGACAAAGGACTACT